>PVKZ01002452.1:0-146619 GCA_004027375.1 Macroglossus sobrinus
GATATAGATATAGATATAGATATAGATATAGATATAGATATAGATATAGATATAGATATAGATATAGATATAGATATAGATATAGATATAGATATGATACAGATATAGATATTCTTTTTTAGCCATTCTTATAGGTGTGTAGGAGTTTATAATTGTGGTTTTAATTTTCATTCGATGTGTAAATAATGACGTTGAACACTTTTTTATGTGCTCATTTACTATCTGCATTTCTAACTAAATACCTTTATTAAATCCATAATTTAAGACTCGAAATCCCTTTAGTCCTCCTAAGCCAATGAATTATCTCACCTTTAAAGCAATACAATAGGATCTATCTTTAATTTCTACTGTTTTATTTTTTTGAATGAACATATAAATATGTTTACGTTTTTCAACCCTTAAAAAATGACGCACCTACACAGAAGCAACAAAAAGCCTTTTCAAACTGCCTCGCATCCCCTTCAGGGTGCTGACCCGTCTCATTGTTACCTGATCTCCACAGTGGAACCGTCCGTGTCCACACTTTCTGTCCTCTTTCTCACAGGAAGGGAACACCATCACAGCCCTGCCACCGGGGGACATGTGACACTCTCCCTGGATTGTTATGGTGCGATCAAGTCTCAGACCCACGGAGCCAAATAAGATGAATGATGAGCCTTTATTAGCTGGCCGGCAACTGACTCTCTACCACGCAGGGTTAGAGGAGATCAGCCCCAAGCTTCCAGAGGAGGCAGCTTATAAAGCTTAAGACCATATCCTGGTGGTGGTCTTCTGAACAAGCAAGCAAGCAGATGACAGGAAGCAGCAGACTATAGAAAGCAGATGTTGGCTGTAAATGCTTTACACAAAGATAAATGTCCTCAGGGAACTCTTAGATCAAACAGGGCCCAGCAGGCAGTTTCCTTATCTGCATCCTGGTGGTCCTCCCTGCTTTCCTGGGGGGCTGGTGCCTGGAGATAACACCTCTCTGTGACTGATTTACTGGAAAGTTTTTTACTTCTACAGGATGAGGACATCTAACCCCATGTTTTAATCATCACATGACAACAGTGCCACAGCACGGATGGGTGCTGATAATGGCCCATCATTTTTGCTGGTCTCTTTCTTAGCATCTATCCCCACTGATCCCTTTTCAAAATCTCCTTAATTTAGCATATTTCAAATTAAATTTGTCACTTATTTTTGCAAAGCCTCGCCCCCTCTGGTGCTACTTACTCATGCAGATGTCACCACTTACTGGTGTCAAAATCAGAAGCATAGAGATTCTCCTTAGTTCTTCCCAATTCACTTCCATACAGTCACAAACTTTTCTCTACGCCGGCCCATCTCCCCTCATATCTCCTCTCGGCCACCACCATCTCCCACCAAACCTGCAGCCTCTTGTGTGACTTCTTCTCCTTTTGTGGTTTTCTCTCTCCACATTTTTTCAGGGCTGCTTCTGAAACACGTCTGATCACCCCACTGCTCAAAGCCTGTCAGCGACTACTCACTGTCCTTAGAGAAAAAGAAAGACCTCCACTGGGTGTCTTGTAAGGTGTGTGCCGTGGCCTCACTCCTGGCTCCTCCAGCATCATTTCTCTCTGCTAGTCCTGCCCGCGCCATGTCCTGGAGGTTTTTGGTTCCCTAGAAACGTCCCAGGGCTCCTGCCCGTCCGTCCTCACCTCACCGAGCTCCTAGGATGGCCTCCTGCAAAATATCTTCATTTGCCTCCACTCCCGAAATCTGTCATTCTCTCTCACCCACTCCTCCCCAATAAAATTTACCCTTTTTGTATCAGTTTTAGTTTCATTGATGCTGAGGGGGTTCTTATCTAATCCCTTAGATTATTGTTTGTTTGTTTTTATTACATTCTTGCAGTGCACTCTGTACTTTGCGATCGAATATTCAGTTTATGTTTACAAAACGTTTTATTTTCTTTCAAGTGAACTATAAACAACATAGAGCAGCATCCATTTCTACCTGTTCTTCAGCTTTTTTTTTTTTATAGCACTTGACAGAAATGAGCCCCATCTATTATCACACAATAACTGAGTCAAACCGTGGATTGATTAATAGTGTATAAATTTAGTAGATTCTGTATCTAAGTGAAGAACACATTATCTGGGTAGGTTACCTGGGAAATGGTTGCTCTCTTTACAGCGATAATTGTAATTTAACTTTAACATGATGTATTTAATGCAGGAAGAGCTTCTTTGAAACAATACTCTCTATAATTCAATCAGGCATTCGAAAGTCCAGCTGCAAACCTTGGCTGCTGTATTTTATTATTTTCTCAGGAGACATAAATATCTTAGAGGCTTACTTATCCTTTTACGCCGAAAATCTTCTAATCACAAGGTCTTTTGCTATCGTATGACACCCCCACCAGGGCCACCCTCCCCGGAATTTGCCAGCGGACGACCTGTCAGAGCAAATCAGAGCATCGGGGCATCAGGCCTGCGGTGAGCAGCCTCGGTCCGTTCCCTCGCTGGCTGCTGCGCGTACGGCGCTCACAACCAAGCAGGTGTGAACGGAGCAGAACACACCGAACACTCCGCTCTTACGAGCAGTGACATTAGCACACACTGCAGGGACTTTGCTGTTTCCTCGGGACTGCAGAGACAGAAGCTAAAGTCCGATCAGCATAGTTCACGGTGTTTTAAATATCGCCAGGTACACGAGCATGCATTTGTGTGTCCACACGCAGACACCATAGAAAAAGTACAGTTGCCAAATGTGCACACCTCACCACCAGCACAAGGAATAAAAAAACAAACAACAAAACAAACAAAAAAGAACAACCAATAATGGTGTTTAATATTCTCCTGTTAATTTAGAAAAATAGAAATAATAAGATATGTCACGTTGATTTATTTTATGTATTTATTTTTTTTAAAAACTCACTTTATCGAGGTGTGATTTACATATAAAATTATACCTATTTAATGTGTACAACTTGATGAGTTTGAAGATAAGTATACTCTTGTGAAACCATTCCCACAGTCTATGCCATAAACATATTTGTCGTACCATTTAAGATATATCTCTTTGGGAAAAAAATTGGGGGCAAATTGCTTAACATTTCTGGGCCTTAGATTTCTCTCCTTAAAATGGAATTAATGATATCATCCCTCACATGGCTGTTGTAAGAACTTAAGGAGCTTACATACGTGAAATATTTAGAATAGACCTAAACTCATAATAAATGTTCATAAAAGCCAGGTATTTTTTTTTCTAAAAACAATTACTTAAAAGTTTTTTTTAACCTGCTCAGCAATCCCTTAAAAGTATAACCTTTTGCCATTTCAGATAACTTCTGGGATCTTCATTTCACAGATAGAAAACTGAACTAAGGCAAAAACAGGCTAGCACCTTGCCCAGAATAGAAACTATGGTGTTCTTTTCATCAATATCTTCTCTTTTTTCCCCTCTGATGTGGTTGTTTTGTGGTTATCATAGGATTGAGGAGTCTTCCTCTCACCTTTGGGAGTTTAAATAAGATGACTTAACATTATTCTGGAAATAAACATTAGAAGTGGTCACTTTAGGCCCCTCTGCTCTCTAACAAAATGAAACTCCTCTTCTCTCTTTCAGTAGAATTATGAGATCTAGAAGAACGAGAAAAATCAAGATGAAGTCCCAGGGGAAAAATGGCACAGAGCAAGAGTAGGAGGGTTAAGTAAATTTCAGCTGAATCATTTAGAAGTATGAGGGACACCCATAAATAGCAATGTTTTAAACTATGTAGAAGCATGGGCAATTTCTACCATATTCTTTGGGCATCATTTATTATATGCCATCATGTGTCTTTTTTATGTCGAAAGTTTAAAAAATGTTTACAGAATACTTATGTTTACCAGGTATTGTTTCTGACTTTGGAAGACAGGTGTGAACAAAATTAAGAAGCTCCATGTCGTCATCCAAGAGGTTAAAGCAATAACGGATAAGTGAGAAAATAGATAAGGTGATTTCAGATAAAAAAAAATATATACCATACATAAGAAGACAAAAGGTGGCAAGCTAAGAGTCGATGAACATGAAATAATAAGTCGCTTGAAAATCTTGGGAAGATCTTGACAGTGAGAGAAATGAGCAAAGGTAGGAAATAACGACAATACAGGTGGGGTTAATAAACTAGTAGGGACAGGTGCGAAATAGGTGTCACAAATAGTACAGCCTGAAATTAGAAGTATCGGGAGAGACCAGCTCATAGCTGACCTTGTAGGCCAAATTAGGGTGAGGGCTTTTAAGACAAATTAATTCTT
The DNA here is from genome assembly GCA_004027375.1 of Macroglossus sobrinus. NCBI lineage: Eukaryota > Metazoa > Chordata > Mammalia > Chiroptera > Pteropodidae > Macroglossus > Macroglossus sobrinus. Next base: position 4,245 of record PVKZ01002452.1, read on the forward strand.
AATTCAACAAATAACGAATGCTTACAAAGTGGTGGGTATTTTGTGAAATTTGGGGGATGTATCGATGACTAAAATGCGTTTGGCCCTTGTCTTTGTGAAAAATATGTTCTCTGTGGCCTCTGCACAGGATTGAAAAACCAAGTATCTGACAGCATAAAATGAAAATCCCTGAAAACTGTAAAATCAATGAGGAAGCAGATAATTCAATAATTCCATCAAGATCTGAGGACAGAGTTTCAATATTTAGATAGGTGTTTTGATTTTCATTTATTCTTTAATTAAACCAACAACAACTAAACTTGTATTATATCCAGCATACAAGGACTTACATCATTTATAGAACCATGGGGGTAAAATCAATTATAAACAATTTTCTAAAGCTAAGTCATTTGGGGACTAGAAAAAAGTAACTCATTGATTTAAAGTTGCTTAGTAACTAAGTGGCAAATGACTTAGCTGATCTTGCTATTTATGGTAAGAAAAATGACAGAGAACATTAAAATAGTGTATATAAAAAATTAAATTAAGCTCTATCGCATGCCAACAACATAGAACAAAATTTAATGCAGTAAAAATGACCCACAAATGTTCGTGTCTGCATTTAGAAAATCCAGGTGATCTCAACGCCTCAAATCCCTGTCAGCCAATTTAACTGAATTTACTTGAGATATTGCCACGAAGAGCACCTGGGGACATGAGGTCACAAAAAAAGAGATTCCTCCCTCTTAAATCATAGAGCAATTGCATACTACGTCAACCCCAAACTTTTTAAATTAATTTTTGCTTTATTTATGTATTTACTTATATTCAGAAAATAAGAAAAATGGACAGGGCTATCCTTTTTTTTTTTTCATTTCATAGGGACAGTCATCCATTATTCTCTCTTTCCTGTTTAAACAGCAGATTTATTGAACACAAACCTTATATGATGGCCTTGTGGAATTGGGTATTATATGAGGATTTGTTCTGACACGCACATTAAGTTGACTGAGTATACCCTTCATGAAAAAAAATCTAATGGCCGTCACTGCCAAGTTACCCAAGGGCTCTGAAAATCCACCTATGCTCTTTGAAATCTGTAATAAATATATGTCGTATCAATTAATTGTGTGGGGAATCCAGCTTTTCTATAACAAGCTATATTAGGCATACAAGTGCGGATTAAGAAGACTTATTGAAAAATATAAGCCAATTTTACCGATTCATTGGCTTTCTTTACATTTAAAACTGGAATTACCACAATGGAACTCCATCAACATGCTTTATGTTGACGGATTCAGAAAAAAAAGAATCATAGGTCACATTATGCTCTCTGAAACATAGCCATACATATTTATAAAAATTATTTGGTTTATTTGTTTGTTTTGAATGATAACTGAGGAAGTTGGGGCTATGAAACCACGTTTAAAAAAATTGAGCCTAGAGACAGATGTGTCTCTAAACATCTAAATCCCCAGGAAATTGCAGGAATCAGAGGTAGGGCTCTGGACATGTATGATGTATTGAATGGGAATTTGAGCCAATGTGTCTAAATGTCCAGCTAAACTCTTGCTGGTACCTGGATTACATATGTATGGATTACTCAGATACCATTTCGTGAAAGTCCAATTAATGCAGACTCCTCTGCCATGCTTTCCTTAGTTTTCATCTGCAGTATTTTTCATCTTTTTTTCTTTTCTGCATAACACTTGGTGGTTACTTCTCTAGTAAGGGTTCATGTCCTAGTACATCAGACCGTTAACACGTCTCTTCACTGTCTTCTGAACTCTGAAGATCCCATCCGAACAAAACACACACATTCTCCTCTAGGACAGGAACTGACTGCATCCAACTCTGCGTTCTCAGATGCTAACATAGCAGAACATAGAGTATACCACAGTGGGCTAATAGTATTTATCTGCCATATCACAGATTATCGGTAACTGCTGTACTGAATGACTTAAAAGGATGGATGGTCAGATGGGCGAATGGATACTGTGTTTTTAACCATTATAACTTCGATGCTTAAGTTCGTGTTATTTGAGCTATCATGCTCCCATTTGCTGAACGCATGTTGAAGAGTATCTCAAACACTCACAGACAAGAACTATGAGGGAAACTAAATTAGTGTACATATGTAGGTCTTACTTTATTGCTTTGGCACAAAGTTTGCAAAATGCACAGAGAAAGGCTGACTGTGATGTCATTTTCAAAGTTAAAATGAGTTTCCATTCATAACATCTATACTTTTCTGGAGGCATTTAAAAATCTGAGTCTTATAAAAGCATCTGATTTACTAGAATTAGATAACTGACATTTAAGCAGTTAGTGCAGAAATAAAAACGATATGATTTACATATATGTCAATGTCCGCCATGGGTAAATTATATTTTTCTAGAGTCGATATTGAGAAAATAATAATCCTAACATTAGTATTTAATTATTGAGTGCCTATTATACTTTGTACTGTCCCACATGATTTCAATATTGTGTTTAAGTAATACAATTCCATGTGGTAAGTAGTACTATTATTATTAAATATTTTCAGGAAAATTCAATCAGTTTTTCAAGGCCTGGAAGCTGGTAAACTACAGAGAAACTGTTTGGTGACATGTCTGTGTCCACTCAGCCAGGCAGCAATTAAAATCCACCAGCTACCCACAGTAAACACGGCTAAGCAAAAGCCAGTTGAGGACTTCTCGTTTGTTCAGATTTGTTTACTTAAATTAAAATATCATCTGTTTTCGTTGTTGTGTTGGACATGCTCTTGACACTTATTGCCAATAAAATGATCTCATGTTGGGGAAGAAATACTGGGAAAGAAAAAAAGCAGACCAGTGAAAAAATTACACTTGTTAGAAAAAAGTTCTGGAAGTCTTCAATAAGATGCTCTCTTCTCTGGAGATGCTGTCCTTGGCTCCCCGCCCCCTTGTCCCCTCGGGGAAGGGCCGGGAGACATTGTAACTTCAGAAAATACTTCCTTGATCTCTCTCACCTCTAGAAAGGTTTAGACACTCTGCTTGTTATTTCATGCCTCCACCAACCTGTTCTTGCAGAGGTTCATTTGTTATATTTTTTCAATAGTTTATAGGTTTACTGAGCTTATGCACTGTTACTGTTGTATCTCCTGTATTTAGTACATCTTTCGACACCCATCAAGTTGTTATTCAATGATTACTAAATAGAAAAGGAAAAGCAAACAGTTCCTATATGCATTCTAGTGGCATCAGCTTCTGATATTCATCAGTGGAAGAGATGAAGTAGCCTCAGGGTATTGGAAAGCTATGCTTTACAGATTCGTAGCAGAGTGGAGCAAGGTAATTTAAGGAATCTGTAGGAAATATTTTATTAAGTGTTGGCCTATGACCATATGAATATGACCCATGAAGCCAAATCTCTTTGTTTGCTAAAATACTGATACTAGTGACAATCATCATGGCATCATTTTTAGGAAACTCTTACAAGGTTTTTCACATTTGTATTGTAATTGTCTCCTATCGATATAGCTAACATCTGGAAATGTGATGACAGTTTATTTGAAGAAAAGTTATTACAGAAGTCTTTACCATATGACTATATTTTGTAAAAAAAAAAAAATTCATATATGTGTTAAATGCCTTTTTACACGTATAGACCTTGCTCAAAATGTTTAATCTATTTGTGCATATTTTTAGTATGTACGAAATCTATTTCAATAAGTCATCTATAACTTTTCTGAAATACTTTTGAAGATTAAATTAGTTAAAAATAAAAAAAATTTACAAAGTGATTGAAACATGATAAGACTTCAATAATCATTACAAGACTTATTATAATCATTACTCATACGAAGAACATGTATTACCAGAAAATATTTATAAGAGAAAGCAAAATCAGACAAACTATGTTGAAATGTAAGAATTTAGGAAGTGCACTGCTTGACTTTGATATGAGAGTTTAATTAAAAACATACGTGGTTGATTGGCTTTCATGGTTTAAAATTAGTTATGTAATAAATAATAAGTATCTAGATTTGTAATGTAACTGTTCCCTAAGGCTCATTTCTGAGATTCAACCTGACATGGTTTTGAGTCCTGAATTAACTTACTAAAAATAAAAACAAATTAAAAACTACAGTTTATGAGTTTAGATTTTGCATCGAGAGCATGACACCCATTTGCACAAACTCTAAGTCTGAGAATTCTTCCCAGCGGCCATGTACTGATTGCTATATTCTTGATACACGAAACTAATTCATACCCGAAAGACGAATGCAAAGCATTGGGAATTCTGCACTATTTCTTTAGCAAACCATGGAGCCACAGGTAAATGCATCGTAGCCACACACACTGAAAATGTCTACGTGTCAAACCAACCAGAAAAATAATATATTTCTAGAATTCCTGTAACTTCCCACTCCAAAAAAGATTATCTTTCTACTCAGATTACTGCAAATGTAATATCTGTCTGAAAAGTCGCCGAAGTGTTGGAAGAATACGCTCAGACATATAAGAAGATGTTCCTAAATGCTGCCTTTTGAAAGGACTAATCTTCCATGAGTGATTTATTCTATTAAAGTAGTTTACTTCCGATAAGATAGCGGTTATTAAAAAGTGTTAGACAGACTGAGGACGCTTTCTCTCACAGACTCTACTACGCCTTTTCAGATAATTAAACACCGCCTCGCACACTCTTACCTTCCCCTTTGCCTTTGAGAGGGTATGAGTAAATTGCATTTTCAAGAAATGCTTCCTCCATCCATCTTCTTTTCAGTGTTGTTTTGTCACTCTGATCCCTGTCGTATGGAAAGCCTGGAGATACATCATTTTCTCAACTAAAATCACTTGTGTGTTTTCCTACACCTGTGCAATACCTGTTGACCAATAAGAAAGAATGCTCCAGAGGGTTGAGTGTGGTGCCCTTATTTTTCTTGGTCATCTATTTATATGATTTCAAATATCAACGGTACTAGGATGACTTTGATTTATATTTCTAGAACTCACCCTTTGTCCTCTCTATCCCCAAGTGTTACACAGCCTACTGGATATTTTCTTGATCATAAATGGGTCATTTCTACCTTCTTTCTAATAATTTTTAAAAGAATTCTGATACCACTCAGATCTTAGAAGCTATGAATCATCTTTCACGCTCCCCAGTGCTGTGCTCACAACCTGAAATTATGTGCTAAAACGTGTTGTATTCCGTATCTAAATCCAGCTTTTCTTCTCTCTTTTTACCACCCAACTCTTTATTCAGACAAGTAGAAACTCGTGCAAATTGCATTAAAATACGGCAAAGATGTCTTTGTAAATAATATTATAATAAATATTAATTTCTTACTCAGGCCGTATTATCTCCCTTCCTCTAATTATTCTTCTGCCCCATTTTTATCTTCTTAAATAAAACTCAGAAGATTCAAGGACTTTTGGCAAATAGCTTCAGTTAACATTACATGTTTATCACCTGCTAAGTCATTTTTCTTCCTTTTACACTTGAGAACGTTTTTTTCCCTCTCTCATAGGTTGATTTTTTAACTTAAGATGAATTATTCCTCAGTACTATTTTAAGGGTCTTCTGTCTTCCAGGTACTAGACTAAGCACCAGAAATTAGAGATCTACAACCTATGATGATCACTCTCAGGGAAGTTTGTCTTCCCAGGAGGGCTGCAGATGAGGGACATCTATCTGTCCACTGTGACAAGTGCAGAAATAAAGACGTGGGAAGGAGGGGCAGCGAAGACATCATCATTTAGTAGGTTGCAGTGAGATCATTCAAACAGAGATCCACTAAGGAAATCTAGAAAAGCATTCTCCACGTGGGAAAACACCAATGCAAGTGGAGAGGCAGAAAAGAGAACGAGCTAGACTAAGAACAAGGATGGGTTCAATAATGCAAGAATCAAATCACCAGGGGCAATTTCTATGGAGTAAATCCTTAGAATAACGTTTGACATTTTTTTTTTATCGGAAGGATTCTTAATGTGATGAAAACTTAATAATGATTATTTTCTCTGCTACATATAGAGAGTTTATCCATCTTTTCAGTATGTAGTTACAGTGTTATTATATTATTCGATGTTATATGTGACTATAGAAGCATTTACTCATAGGTTCTTGTATTTCCTTTACGATGAAAGTGTTTTTAAGGATCAAGTTTTGTACGTGAATTAGGTGAAGGGTTCAACAGTATCTAAACCGGCTGTCTGGATTCCTAAGGGCTGGTCAGAAAGGTTAGCTCATTTATCTCCGAGAAATGTGAAAGACAAAGCATCTCTCGGTGTGCGCTCAGCTCTGTCTGTATGGAGCGGCCTTCCAGCTTTCTCTCTTTTGATGGAGCCAATGTCTTCTCCCCTTTAACTCTCCCCTTTAAGGCCATCGGTCACCTTCTGAATACACTTCTGAAATCATCTGCTGTGCTAAATGTTTTTTTCTCTGTGAATCTTTCCATAATTATATCACAGTCTTTACACAATAGTCTTAAAACAAACCTTTTTTTAAAAAATGTTCTTTTACACTACATTCTAAGATTCCTAGTGTGTTATCTTACGGACATTTTTATTCTCAAAGCCCAGTCCAGGCTTTGCTTTTACAGCAGACCACTTCACTTGCGCATCCCCGCTAACTAGTGCTGCTGCAGTCGTGTGTTTCGTAAATAATGCTAAATGTCTGCAGAATAGCTTCACGACAGTGAAAAGAAAACATAATTACTGTAAACAGCTGTCAGGGACAAAAAAGAAAGTAAGGCACAAGTAAGGAGATTAAGGAGATTGATTTTAGTTAGGGACTTGAATTAGGCAGCACACCCCCATGTAAAGATGACATAGAAGGTCTCAGCAGGGGGCTTTGCCTCCCACGGTGACAGGAAGCAGCAAACATGTCCTGCGTGAGCTGATTTCTATGTGGGTTGTGTGACAAACAGGAAACAACTCAGTTATTCGAACAGGAGTTGTTTTTCGTCGCGGTTGCCTAGTTTGGGAGGAATAAAGGATTCTAACCCCAGCTCATCAGTCATGAGACAAAGAATGGGAGGCAGAAGTCTGTATCTGGCCTTGACAATGGCCTGGGCAGAAGGAGAAGGTGAGAACAGGGGAGCCAAGTGACAGCAGACCCCGGGAGACTCATGAGAGAGAGCGGACCAGAAGGGAGTCTCATGTTCTTTGCAGTAAGCCATTTCTCGAAAGACAAAAGAGCGAGGAATTTGGAAAAAATAACCCTAAGATGTTTCTAAACTGTCACTGTTCCCTGGACACGAAGAGAAGTCAGGTGTCATTAGCAGTCAGAGAGGCCGTTAGCCGGAGCTGGCTCTTTGCGGGCTGGCCCATGTAGACAAACCGAAATCTGAGCCTGTGACCGTCTCAAGGTTACCAAATCAAAATGCTAAGGACAACCCGTCACAAAAAGCCCTTAGGCTTTGTGCTATAGCTAATCCAATAATTCCCTTTCTTTGCTTCCACACTTTCTCTGAGGGTCTTTCCTGGGCTCCTGTCTGGGCCCTGCTCCCAACAACTTCAGTTTGGGCGCGGCCCACTTGGATTCAATTTTTGCTCAAATGCGCTCAACATTTTTAATATGCTTCAGTTCATCTGTTCACAATTGTCACAGCTTAGAGGATATTTGCAGTGAGATGGTTTCTGGTATTTGTATCTAATGTTGTTTATGATCCGTTACTCTAGCTTAGTTTATTTTTTTAATTAATGACTTCTTTAAGTATATTAGGTTTTTTTGTTTTTCTTTTTATCTGTTAAAAGTCTGTTTTTTTCTCCCCACAAAACTCTTTCATTGATCCTACTTCCAATGCCCCCTTTGATTTTGTGCCTCAACATGCTTTTAAATTACAGTCATATATCATCACCTCCAACAGATGTGAGCTCATTTGTAGGGTCAGAAATGCAAATCCCCAAACGTGCCAAAACAGTGGGAAAAAAAGGATTGATGCTTTTGTTTAATTTCATTAACGAGCAAGATTTTTTTTTTCTTTTGCTCTGCATAGAAAGCAGGTTCATTCTTCAGTTTTAAAAGTCTTGGAAAATGTATAGCCATGTGTTTGATTGATACAGGCAACATAGAAGCCGTGCCCTTTAAAATTGCAAGGAAAAAAAAAAGAAGGACCTGGACTTTGCGCGGGGATTTATGCTTCACGTAGTTTGTTAGACGCGGGTCACATTGATGGAATATTTCACTGATATTGTCCTGCCGGTCACCGTTTTCCAGTCCACACGGAAACAACAAAGACGCGATGCTGTCAGACACCGAGCTATAATATCGATTGTTTATACTCATACTTCCTTTTTATGAAGTAACCCAGGGCACCCTGCTTCCCGGCAAATTCATGATTCTTATCAAGCGGGCCACAGGGATCAACAAGAAACCAGAGCAGATTTCTTCCAGCTTTTCTATCCAGCAAAGGGTAGCATTTTTCATGAGACTTAGTGGTGATGTAGCAGAAGTGGCAAATTTTTTTTTTATTATCAATTTTCAGAAAAAAAATTATTGTTATTAAAATAAAGTAGTCCAATTCTCTTGAGATGCATACCTATTAAGAAAGAATCAGTCAAATCTGTTTTGACAGAAAGAAATCTATGGGAGATATATATATATATATATATATATATATATATATATATATATATACACACACACACACACACACACACACACACGCACACACACGCACATATGTCTTACTGTTAAAATGTACAGCTGAAACTTATCAGATTTTGTTAACCCATGTCACCATAAAAAAATTAATGAATTAATTTTAAAAAAATAATGAACAAATTTGTATCTAAAACATTGACCTTTGTAGATAAAGTATTATTCTCGTTTAGATATCTTTCAACATCATTAAAAATTAGCCATAGTACAGAAAGGTCTGTTCTAAAAAATACACACACACACACACACACACACACACACACACACACACACATATATATATATATATATATACACACACATATACATACACATAAACACACACATATAAAATCTTCTTGCTGTAGAAACATGCTATGAGAGAAAGTGACAAACTATGGCAAATAATACACAGGATGCCTTTCAGATTGTGAACCTGCCTAATTCAAAGACAGGTCTGGATAAATAAGATTAATATCTGTGATTGATGCCATATTTCAAAATCCACCACCCCCCAAAAAAAATAGTCAATAATTCTTCAAAATAGAACCACTTCCCTTATCCATACTGCCAATTTTAAAAGATTTCTTGTGAAAGAATGAATGGTTTGTAGATCTTCTACAGAAATGTTAGAAATATTAAACTTCCATGCCTACCTCATGACTTGTAAAACTTGTTTTTGGAAACAAGGAGTAATGTTAATAATTATGAAGTTGTTTTAAAAACGCACATCTTCTCACGGGAGAAAAGGAAAAGTAACCACTTTGAGATACGCCCCCAGCAGTCCCCAGAGCAAAGTCCTGCTCTCTAAGGCAGAGACTACACGGGCTTGGGAGGGAGGGCTCTGACCCAGCTCCACACCTGCTAGCCCACCTGTCTCACCTAAGGGGGAAATCCACGTGTGAGGTGACAGTCGTGGTGGCTTTGATTTGCATTTCCCTGATGGTTAGTGATGTTGAGCATCTTTTCATATTCGTCCGTGATACAGAGGACAAACTGATGGCTGCCAGAGGGGACAAAGCGTGAGGGACAGGGTGAAAAAGGGTGAAGGGGAATAAGAAATCCAATTTTCAATTATAAAAATAAATAAGCCGCGAGAATGCGGTATACGGCACAGGGTATGTAGTTAATGATATTGTAATAACTTTGTATGGTGATGGATGGCTAGTAGACTTATCATGATCACATCATCAAATGTATAAAAGCCCAATCACTATGTCATAGAGCTGAAGCTAATATTGGATGCCAACTGTACTTTACTACATTTTTTTGAAATTGTTCTAAACTTTGCAGAGTATGAACTGCCTTAGAATGAACCAAATGCTGTAGACAGCTCTATTTTGGAACAAGAGATATAGATTCATTTGAAATCTCTGTAAAAAAAACTTAACTTTGATTAGGGTCTGTATTTCTCAGAAAGGTAACTTTTATTTAGATGCAATTAAATTCATTTTAATAAATATTTATAGCACTAATAAAATGTGTCACTTATAAAAAGTGAATAGGTTTTTGTTTCTATTTTATTGTGTTCTTGGAAATATTTCAGAGAAGTATAGATTTTGATATGAGAGCCTTCCTCCTGTGATGGCTTGGGAATATTTCTGAATTTTGTGGGCATGTATCATGAACGATCTTTAAAGAGACTTCTAATATCTTTTTTAAAAAGGCGTATTTTCCTAAAAATAGTCATTACATTTACTTCCTAAAATCAAACATAATGTGTTTTCATCATTATGTATATGGTATTTATAATGTTGATAGTAAATCTTTACTTTTTTGGAGAATGCATATGAAGGCAAAATTGAGTACAATGAGTTCTTTTGCGAATTCACATAACTGTGAAGTCTTATGCATGTTTTGAGATCCGTTGAAGGCTTATTCGTGGCACCTCAAAGAGTAACGAGCCCTTACGGGTAAACCGAGTCAGGCCTGGAGGATTCAGTGCATTGTCCAGCCAGTGGGCTGCTCTCAGTATCTCTGTCCCATTCAAATACATGGTGGGAGGCGTTAGCCCTCCTCTCTTCTCCTTCCATCTCGGTTCCATAGACGATTGGAACTAGGCACCTTTGGTCCGGCTTGCATAGGGACTTTCATCTGATGTTGGTCCCACAGGACACGCTGAGTTCCGAATTAGCATTCTGAAACGTTGCAACGGGCTCTTATCATCGACCACTGCCTAGTGTTATCAGAAACTTCAACACCACACGTGTATCTGAAGACAGAACTCATAGCAGACTTCAGGATTAGGATGCTGTTCACAGACCAAGCATCAGCCTCATTCACATTCTTCGGGAAAATCTCTTCTGTTCTCAGGGACAAATCCGATGTCACATGTAGCAGCGGCTGTGCCACCCTCTCTCTTCCTGTTCTGCCTTTGCGTTTCCCAGAGCCTTGTAGTTTCATCCCTGTGTGTGTCTCCCCTACAGGTGACATGCACCCCTATGCCTGTCCTAATGTGGATGACATGAAAATAACCATTTTCCATGTTCTTTAAATTGCTGTCTCTGTGTGATAAATTGTGACCATACCAAGGGGGAACTCAGAAAAGTCTTGCCTCAGTAGCTGTTTCCTTCTTCTTCTTTGCTTCGAGGGCTGATCAGTTTGCTGGACCTTTACGTGTATTTTTTTGTTCCAGATTTTAATGATTTCCTGAATTAATCTTCAGTTTCTCCTCCTAGCCGGAGGCCAACGTCAGAGTAATTCCTTACGCCTTTCTCCTACAAATGTCAATTTTCTTTTACAAAAACCGAAGAGGAAATTGATTTGATGTTTTCACTAATGTATATATGTATCATGTAAATATTATAATACATGTATATGTATATATGACACACATATATACTCATGTATATATTTATTTATTTACCCTTTTCATTGTGTTTTCACTTTTCAAGATGTCAAAGAATTCATTATATATGTATTTGTTTCCAATATTCACTCGTTACCATGGTAACGCCTTATCTGATTACTATTTGATCAGGTGAACTTTTTTTTTTTATAACTACTGTACAGTGATACAAGCTTATCAACAAAAGGAGTGTGATGATAATATTAAAAAGTGTTCATAGATTTTGTTTTTGTATGTACAAAATGTTCCCTTATTTATTTCCCATTGACTTACCCCAAACCATGAGTAAACCGTGTTTTTCAGTGGTAAAAACTAAATGCAAAACTCAAATTTCACCTGGAAAGTCAAATCTCTTATCTCCAAATTACTTTCAGAAACACTTTCTTATGTACAACCTGGAACCTACTTAGTGTTCCAATGTGATCTTGGAAATAACTTAAACATTTCAAGATTTTTCTATTTTTTGCTATTTTTCCTTATAACAGTTTTACAGTGACTTTTACAGTAAAGGAAACAAAAAAAAAAAATCTCACTTCATCCTCTATGTTGTCCATGTCACTTTGAGTTTCTGTGACACATTATATAACACACATCACAGAGCTTGTCTCCCACCTTTGTGCTGAAAACATAGGATAGATTCTGTCATTTTCTCCTCAAATGTTTGGCAGCTTTGCTTTCTCCCCAACCCCATCTGTCCGTCTACAGCTGCTCAGTTGCATTTATATTCACATTTTCGGCTTTCAAATTCAATAATTAAGAGTGTTTTTTATTGTTGCTGCTGTTAGATAAAAATTCTTCAAGCCCCAAACTCTAATCACCCATCTCTTCCCATCTACCCCACCCCTAGGGGCTCATTCTGAAAGTAAATTCAATAAAATGCAATAACATTTTTAAAGTCAGAATTTTAAAAGTTCACTACCTTTGTTCACTTACGCATATTAATGCAAAATTATTGTGCCTATGCATTTAAAAAAGAAAATAAATAAACACCTTTAAATTTTATGCAAGAATAATATATCTTTTAAGTGGAAGTATGCAGCTATTATTCATGTACATAATTATGACTCAGATTATGAAGGGACTGTGACATGTTTGTTAAATCAATTTCAAAATTGTTCTAATCGCAGAAACAACATAGGCAAATATACAACTTTTCAGTTCATTGTTTCCAGGGAAAATATTTCACGTGATAGGGCCAGTGTAAAGCGATAGATGATTTAGTGTCCTAAAATTCTAAATATAAGAGGAGTTTCAGGGGGAAAGCATGAATATATGTATACACTAATGAATGTGATTATCCTGGAAACTGAATCCACTTGCAGACACCAAGTGTATATGAAAGAGGTGAAGGAATTCCACTACAAGTGAAAACAAAACATTACTATGACTACTTAAAATGTTTCTGGTTGGAAGCTGACGGACACGTATCTGAGCAGCGAGCGCATCACCGATTAGGAATTTTAACTAGCTTTCTTCTCGTTGCTAGTTTCACTGCAAATTCCAAATGCCTGGAGGTGGGCTACCAGATGAAGTGATTTAGACACTGTGCTGGAGGAGGAGCTGCAAGGAAAAGCGAAAAGGAAGAAATGGATTCAAAACCAGAACATGACCGAGAAAACGATAAGAGCTGTGAGTACACAGTTCACTGGCAAGTCAGAGGAAGTCATCATCACGAGTCAACTGCCCGCCACACCTCCTACAGGCCTCGGAGACTTGCTGGTGACCCCACCACCGGCCTCCACAGCTGCTGGCAAACTCTGCTTCATGGGACGCTCCAAGGCGACACCAGGGAAGCTAAGACAGCTGGAAGGCTGCACGGATCTCCCCGAAACTGGAGCCAACAGAAGAGGCATCCAGACATAACCCCCCAAATGTAGTTTCTTCTACATATAAACATAGAGTAAGATGCATTTAGCAAGTGGACAGTTTTTCTTATAATCAAATGTATCTATAGCTATAGAATTTGCAGAATTTTTAAGACTTGAGTTCCTCATTTTTTTTTTTTTTGAGATGTGTCATTTCTATGAAATGGTTCTACTATTTTATCTAATTCATGTCAGGTGCTCTTGAAGATTAAAGTCAGCTTAGGTGAGTTACTCAAGGCCCCAGGATAAGCGAACCAGTGTTCGTTTTACCTTGTTGCCGATAGGATAAACCAGAATCTTCCATTCTGATGCTACGCGGTACAAACAATTCTCTATTGCACATTAAACTTCAAAAGGCAGCATAATAAAAATGAAATAAAAAGATTCCTTTTTCAATAAAAACACATCTATAGACACACATGTAAATTAGGCTTTATAAAGGGATGATCGCATTGCAAACGATACTTGGCTGACAGAGAATAGACCCGCAAAGAACAGTTGGCTAATTGTTGTTATTTGTATTATGACACCTCCTGAGAAGAGCAATAAAGAAAGTTGCTTTAAGAAATATTTACATTAATATATAGTTGGTGGCTTTCTGCCAACTACACTTTGTCAGTGGTTTTCTAATTACTTCCTTTTTCTGCTGCCGTTTTCTCAGCCATTCTAAAGTGCTAATAATCCTTCTTAAAGCTGCCAAATGTTGAAGGTCTCCTGTGTATTTTACAAACAAATCTGATTCAACATCATCAGTAAAATAATGCAAACGATGTTATCCTTTCTAAGGCAAACTCATATGATCAAGAGGGTAATAAAAACATTTTTTTTAAAATTTAGGATTCTTAAAATAGTTTTTGAAAGACATAACTTTCTCAAAGTGAGCCTAAGAGTAAAAACGAGATCATTAAATTTTAGCCGCAGAATGTGTGCTCCGAACAGCACTTACCGATATCTGAGACTTTTCTGCAAACTCATGATCACAAATAAGTAATTATCATTCTTTTTAATATTAGTAAATAAGCAGAGCAGCAGAATCAAATCAGAGGCTTGGTCCTTGCCTGCTCATGTTGTGGGGGTGGGGAAGGGAAGACTCTGCTCTTTTTTTTTTTTTTTCATCTGCCCTTTGCTTTTCTTAAACTCATAGTTTCATTCTTACACAAGACGTATCTTTTCTTTTGCCCTCTTTCTTTTTTCTCTCCTCATCTGTTGTCTTTCCTTCCTATCTTCGTTTAAGCACAGAATTGATTTAGAGGAGAGATTTCGTATGCAGGGCCAACGGCAGCCTTGGTAGGGCAGCCCAGAGGAAGATGCATCCTGGGTTAGGCACACAGGCCAGCCTGCCAATCAATCCCCATCCCAGCTGCAGAGGTCACAGTGCCCGTGGAGTGCCACGATGCAGGCTGTCAGAAAGCATTAGAGTAAATGCATTTGCAGCAGTAAACATGACATCAAATAAAACCCTGGAACAGAAGTTGAGAAGAGGAAAAAAATGTTAATGTTGTAATCTGAAAACCTAATGTTTTCATGGAGGATAAAAAGGGCAAAATCAACAGATTTCCACCTCTGAGTGACTAATATGTTAAAGGACCCAAGAATGAGTTACAATCGAGATTTTTCTAAGTATCTTCTTCTATCATTTTTCAAAAGGTATTAAATGTGGGGGTTTTTGTTTGTTTGTTAAGCCATTGATTTAACTGAAAATGAGAATTTAATAATTTAATCCAGTGGAATAGAGAGATTAAATATCAGGATGTGGGCGGGCTCACATTACTTAGAAAGCACTAGATTATCCCTGCATGCTTTTTTATTTTTCTGTGGGGAAATGGAATAGTGCTCTTTGTTACTTGAAAGTGATTGGTTTGTCTCCTGGATTCCAATCTTGAAGTACACATGCATCAATAATAAAAAAAAATTTATGTTCCAAATTGATGACTTATTTTATACTTTCTATGGTTTGCATTATGCTTTGTACACGTTTGTATAAATATACAAATGTTGCTTTGACCTGCGTGTATTTCCAAATGATGATTGAAAGAATAAAATTACCTGTTAAGAAGATGTGAGTTTTAACACAAATGTACTCAAAGGACTAATGTTAAAGTCAACTGAGGCAGTGTTATTAAGTTTTGTCTTCAGTTTTGGTGTTTTACCAAAGCAATAAATCACAGTCTTTAAATTTTATTAAATGAAAAGACCTAAAATAGATGCCAGTATCTTGATAGAGAAGCTAAAATTCTTAGGTGCCCTGATTTCTAATAAAATACAGATAAATTATCTTTCTTAGATCTATGATCAAGATGGAGTAGCATCAGGGATAACAAATTATAAAAAATATGCCGTGGGCAATAATTAAATATTAGATTTTTGCCAAATGTTGAAACTAAATATAAAATTTTTCTGGAGAATGAAAGTATTTTCAAAGTAATTTTAAAATTTGGTTTATAAAAGTCCATGGCTTCTTAATTTTCTTACGAAATTTTTTGAGGCATAGGATAAATACTGAGAAGTCTTTAAATTTCTTAGTTGAATTTCTTAGATAAAGCAAGCAATTTATTAGTAAAGCACTAAAAACAAAGATGGAGAAATGTTCAGAAAAATATACTATTTGTTAAATTATAAAAGAACATTTAACATATACTTACAATATAAAGTAGGTGTGTAAACACCATTTAGAGATTTAATATTCAATACTTGAGTCTAATCTATGTAAATAATTTACATTATCTCTTTCAATGAATGTTGATTTTTAAATAATTGTATTTTGCTATAGTAATTATAATTTTAAAAAATTCATCATATGTAAAATTGCTCAAAAGATTCACTTATAAATATTTTTATATATCATATCTTTGGAGAATTTTATTTTTCTCTTCCCTTAATCATTTCTAGTGAATTCTGTAAGCATTTGAACACATAGAGAAATGCAGCAACTACAAAAGGCACCCACCTACCAGCTAATGAACATTAATTATTCTTTTGCATATGGGTGGTAATTTCTTAAATTCTCTTGTTAACGGAAAAATGTGAAAGGGCAGGTATCCTTGGAAGAAATATTTCAGTGTTAACAGTGTGTCAACACAAGTTTAACACAGTTTAAAACATCCTTAACAACTCACAAATACCTTTTCAAAATTAGATTTTGAAAAAATAAATGAAGACAGAGAAATACAGATATTAAGCTTAGGGGTTTATTCATTATTCTCTTATTCAACAAAATTCATGTAACTCTCACTCTGTGCTACACAATGACATAGGTACAGGTGAGGCCTCTGAGGGTGGAGGAAAGCAAGATATTACTTCTAGGAATTTATATTCTGGTGGGAGATGACAGGATAAAGAATACAAAGTTATGTAAAGGAAATATATGTATGAGCAAACTTCACTTGATGTATCAATATAGCGTAGTGACAGCCTTCCTTATTTAAATTTGTGTACCAGTTGAGAGAGGACTGTCACTTGTAAAACACCCAATAGTAACAGCGAACGGATTTAGAATCTCGGGACAGCGTGGCTCAGACACAGTTCCCTGAGTGACCAAACTGCTTCCAGGATGAGGGGTAACTCGTGAGGTCCCAGCACAAAGGGACAATGTTCAAATCAATAAATAAGCAACTTCAGCATGTCCGTAGGACATGACTTGGCGACCCATTAGCTTCTTATGAAGGCATCTGGTTCAAAAGTCAACTCCGAGTTGTTTAGTCTTGGCTTTTACGTGTATTGTACATCACGCTGAGAGAGACTGACTTTAGATCACGTAATAAAAACATTTCTGATGCTAGTCAAGGCCAATGGCTTATATAAATGCTTAGCAATTCAAATCCCGTCTTTACTTTTGTGCCCCGCACTGTGAGCATATGGTGGGAGAATTAATTTTTATTACATTTTGTATATGGAATAGTATATTACAGAATCCGGTAAGAGCTTGAACATAGCTAGGCACTGCTCCAGTCACATTCTCATTTTCTCTGAAGAAGGTAAAATTAAATGAACAACAACAAATCACGGCCAAGGGACAACGAAGAAAGCAACAAATGTCCCACCAGATGTCCCAAAGCCAAACTGATGAGTTTACTTCCTCTGGAAGCAAGCTGAGTTGTACGTACACCAAGAACAGCGCAAGATTTAGATATGACTCTGTCTCTTTTTGGCACTGTCATTGTTTCAGGAAGTCCAAAATATACATATGAGAATCAAGCAGTCACTGAAGACGAATGGGACCGGCCAGGCCCGTGTGCGCCATTTGTCATGTCTGCTTGGACTATTAGATCTGTCTCCAACACAATACATCAGTTTCATGTAAAGCATTTTTTTTTTTTTATACTGCTGACAAAAGGCTTTTCCCCTAGCTGGTCATCAGTCATAGAGAAAACAGTGCCCGGTATGGAGTAAGAGTTGCTTGATGTCGGAGCATAAAATACTTTAAAAATATGATTGGATTTAGTGCTCTAAGAGTGATGGAGTGTGTGAACTGAACCAGGTAAACGGTGTGTTGCCTGTCGCTGCTTGGCCGAGATGCCTCATCTGCACCTCCTCCTCAGACTTCAGCTCTCGAATTTTTCAGCAAAGCACAGCAAAGCTCTCCGATGTTAAACAGCAACTGTGTTTCTTCGAAATACACACAAGTCGTGAATTATACTGACACAGGGGCTAGGATATATTGCTTAGCCTTAAAGAGTAGTAATTGTTGCTATAATGGTGATATTCCCTTACGATTTGACTGGAGGAAGGGAAATAAATCAGATTCTTTTTGCATTCTACTTCTCAAGTTTGCATATGCTCTCAATGTAAGAAATAGGTGTGACATACAAATGACGGTAATAGTTCACAGTCTTATAGGAGGTCGTATTTTCAAAATTCTTAGCATTGCTATTTTATCTGGTAATCTTAGTATCTCCTCCATATTTTTTAAAAACAAACAAACAAACAAACTAGTGCTCCAAACAATTCAATTATAGAGAAAACTGTTTTCAGTAATCACCTGCAACCATATTGTATGCTTCTTACTGTGATCTAATGTCGAAGACCCTCATGGCATCATGCTCATCGCTCTCACCACGTGGATGGAGCAGATCAGGTCAGGTCATCCTCGTATTTTGGCGGCAAAGATATCTGATGTTCAAGCAAGTAGATGATTTGTCAAACATAACTGGCCAGATTGAGACAAGAGCAAAGTGTATTTGTTTCTTTTACACCAGGGGTCCCCAACCCCTGGAGCTCTGGACCTGTACTGGAACAGGGCGGCACAGCAAGAGGTGAGCGGCGAACTAGTGAGCAAAGCTTCATCTGCATTTGCAGCCTCTGCCCAGCATCACCGCCTCAGCTCTGCCTCAGATCATCAGGCGTTACATTCTCATAGGAGCACTGGTACATGGTGCCCAAGACTAGTGAGTGAGCAGTGTTTCCATGGCACCCAGATCAGTTACTTTGATAAGTTCAGTGGAGACAGTGCCAGTCATGACAATCGTTGAAATTTTGTTATTCTAACTAAATAGCGGTATCGCTACAGACAGAAATACACAGTGAATGTCATGATGATAAACTACGAAAGCCATTATTTTCTAATTAACAAAGAGAATTGTTATTAACATTTTCTGGAGGAATGGCCCCATAGTATTCTTGTGCACTTTATAGAGAAGGTTTTATGCTTTGATCTCATAACATTACATCTACACATTTATAATTTGATTCCCTTTTCGAGTTATAAGAAAATAAACTGGTTAAGCAATCCTAACAATAAGTGAAAGACAATACCATTATAAGATGTCAGAAAAGCTTTCATTTGGTATTTAAAAAACAAAGGAGAAGGAATAAATATTGATGATAAGATTTATTTCACTAGTAGAAGTAAATGACTTGATTATGAAATATCACACTAAGTGTGAATCCACTTCTAATGGATTCTAAAATTTCCAGTGTTGGTTGGTCAACATGCATTCATAGTAAAAAATTTTAAAGGTGACCACAAAACCCATTGTGAAGGATATTAAATATATCTGTAAATGAAAGCTATACAGCATAAGCTCGAATGGGGGGAAGGAGAGAAAGGATAAAATTACCTGATGATATCATTAGAAAAAAAAATAATAAAAATACACATTATTAATAGAAGAAAGGCTAATGTTTGTGGAAAATTTTTTTATATATTCAGTCCAATATCAACTTTTTAGCAACTGTAAACTAATTACGGGACAAATTCAAGGCTGTATTTTGCTGTCAACTAAGTCATTATAAGAAGCTGGGTTTATAATTATTTAGAAACAGACAGTTCTGTGTAAATATTGCTGTGATTGCATTAGGAGATTGAAAGGTCAGACTAAAATTGATGAGAAAATTCTAGGTTATCACTTCAGTATTTTTAATGTATTCAAATCAATAGATTCAGGTGAATAGTTTGTAGAGACAGTTCAAATCAGCAAATGCTATTACTAAGCTACCAGCATTATTTGAATAGCTTAAAGAATGGGAAAAATTATATCCTGAAATCTCAAGCATGTTATGTATCATCAAAAAGATTAATTAGAGGCAATGCTGAGATGATGAAGTTGCTTTTGATAATAATAAAAACATTCATAAATCATGTATTTTACAAAGCACTTTTACACACAAAAAATTTTATTTTAACCTCACCACAATCAAACTCAGCTATTGTGACAAGAAACTCCTTTGTCAGTTTTATTCACTGTACGGAAAGATATTCTACTCAAAATAATCTATTCATCTCTTTATATGGTTATAGCAGATTTGATATTTTGGTTATAACCAACATTCTTTTCAGAAAAGTAAATTATTTCTTACCAATTTTAACTACTTCCTGATAGAATCTGTAGACAAAAAGAAGATAGTAGTACAATATATTGGCATCTGAAAACCAAGCAAGTTTGTTACCAAATTTTAACGATCAAGTATAAATGCATGGTTTAAACTTCACCATGTCAATGACTGCATGAATGTGTTGAAATATCTTGATACAGCTTGTAGACACGGAATGGCCAAGCATCAATGTCAGCAGCACTCAGTCCAAGCATTTTAGAATCAGTTATCAAAGCTCTTTGGTTCATCTGTTGTACATCAAAGATCCCAGCTTAGACAGCATCAGAAATGGCTCTCAATACCATGGGCAGAGAATGTAAAGATCTCATCATTGCTAGAGCAATGCTAAGTTCATAGGTTATTTCAAAAAGCTTGCAGAACCCAGCACCTAAATGAAAGTATCAAGAATCATGCTATCTCTTTAATAGAAAAAAAGAATAGAC
Source organism: Macroglossus sobrinus (assembly GCA_004027375.1). Taxonomy (NCBI): domain Eukaryota; kingdom Metazoa; phylum Chordata; class Mammalia; order Chiroptera; family Pteropodidae; genus Macroglossus; species Macroglossus sobrinus. The sequence goes on from PVKZ01002452.1 coordinate 24,803, forward strand.
AAAAAATACATACATTTTTATATAATAATGTAAACAAAACAGACATCCAGCATTTCACAGAGTAAGAAAACTCCTGTGAAAATAAATGAATAAATGGTAGGTATTTAAATGAATGTTGATTAAATACATGAGAAGATACTGACTGTGAATCAGTAAGGAGAAGAAGCAAAATGGCCAGAGTTACATGTGGCCAATACAACAGCAAGGATCAGCAAGATGAGCAAGAAGAAAAAAACTGGACTAGTTTAGAAGAAAGATAGTCTCTTGTCTATAGTGACACAGTGTTTTGTTATGTCTTTAATGCTTTCAGGAGAATTGAAAGTTTGAACCAAGACTAAGCCTGTCTATTCTTTCAGGGAAAAATTATGCTTAATCTTAAATATACTATACTAGAACACTTTGGTTGCTTCCATGTCCTGGCCACTGTGAATAGTGCTGCTATGAACATCGGTGTGCAAATATCTTTACGGATATGAGTTTTCAAGTCTTTGGGGTAAATACTCAGTAGAGAGATTGCTGGATCATATGGTAGATAAATTCTTAGTTTTTTGAGGAACCTCCATATTGTTTTCCATACTTGCTATACCATTTGCAATCCCACCAGGAGTGTATGAGGATTTCTTTTTCTCTGCATCCTCGCCAACATTTGTTATTACTTGTCCTATTGATTATAGCTATTCTAACAGATGTGAGATGGTATCTCATTGTGGTTTTGATTTGCATTTTCCTAATAGCTAGCAATGCTGAGCATCTTCTCACATATTTGTTGGCCCTTTGTATGTCCTCTAGGGAGAAGTGTCTGTTCAGGTCCTCTGCCCATTATTTTATTGGATTATTTGCTTTTTTGTTGTTATTGAGTCATATGAGTTCTTTGTATAGTTTGGATATTAGGCCCTTATTGGAGTTGTCATTTGCAAATCTATTTTCCAATTTAGATGGATGTCTCTTTATCTTGACAATTTTTTTTTTCTGAGCAGAAGTTATTTAGTTTGATGTAGTCCCATTAATTTATTTTAGCTTTTACTTCCCTTGCTTTTGAGGTCAAGTTCATAAAATCCTCTGTAAGTCCAAGGTCCTTGTGTTTAGTTTCTATGTTTTCTTCTATGCATTTTATTGTTTCAGGTCATATATTCAGGTCCTTAATCCATTTTGAGTTAATTTTGGTATGTGGCAATAGACAACAGCCTAGTTTTATTCTTTTGCAGGTGGCTTTCCAGTTTTCCCAGCACCATTTATTGAAGAGGCTTTCCTTTCTCCACTATATGTTTTTAAACGCCAGCATTTTTAATAATAAAATAAATAGTTAATATTTACTAAGGCATTGCTAAATATGAGCCATGCTATATAATACTCTGTATTCATTATTTCCTTTTATACTCACATGAAACCTCACCTAAAGTATGCACAATTTTATATATCTATTGTACAAATAACTTATATCATTTATAACACATCTCTGGGATTACACAGAGTGAGATAATAAATCATCCGACATTTGAATCCACAACTCTTTGCATATCATTCTAAACAGAGCTATAAAATCTACTTATCTTATCTACGATGGGTAGCTCAAACTCTATCTTTTTTCTACTTTGTTTCTATATCTCAAAAATTTTAGGACCACTTTAAATTCCACTTTTAGTAATAATATCATTAACTTAGTGATGTGTGTCCTTACTTTTTATTATCAAAACTCTGAAATAATAAATGCACAGTTTTGAAAAACACCAGTTACATTAAATACTAAATCAGTGACCTCATCGCTCCCACCTTCCTGCCCTGGGTGTTTTGAACAGGGCTGTAAACAATCTGAGATAGCCTTCTCCGCCTTAAAATGTAGTTACGACTGTGGTTAAGTTAAATTGAAATATTTTCCTGTGAGCATCTCATAGTGGTAACTTGTTCTATCCTTGGAACACCATTAAAAAAAATCTTATTTTTTTTACCACAAGAATAGTTTAAGTACCTGAAAATGTATTTTTCCAATGTAACATATTCAGTTTCTTTAACTTCACTTGTCTTCTGCTGTTTTATACCCCTCACCACTGTGATCACTTTCTGCGTTACTTTTTGCCGCGTGCGTCAGCATGGTGCAAAGAACTGAACAGTGTTTGGACTGAGATAGTTCCCGGATCTTAACATATGATGTGTTCTCAAGAAAGGGTATGAATTCAATCTCACGCGCTGCCACGCAGCAGGGGTTGTGAAATGAGCAGATTTGCAGAGAGAAAATCTGAATCAAATTTCTCTCCGCGACTTAGTAGATGTCTGAACTTGCACCAGGGAGAGCCTCTCTGAGTTGTGTAATTTTCTTGCTGAATCGCCTTGAAATAACTTTGTACATGCAATAGTTCACATTATTACTATTGTTTTATTTTTCAAAAATTTTATAAATGATATTTAAACATAACATTGTACACGATGTTTCTCTTTTGGTAAAAAATTTGGGTGAGATAGCATCTCAGATCGCAATGAACAGAATGATTCTGTCATCTCCCCATTATTATTATTATTATTATTATTATTATTATTATTATTATTTTGGTTACTATTTTAAAGCTTGAGGGATGAAGTCTCGTGAACTTTCTGAAAATCAATCTCACTATGGGTATTTCATTTTAAACCACGGTCACTCTCCTGCAGCCAATGATTACCATGAATAGACATGAAAACACCTTTGAGTTTTTTGATCTGTTGCAATGAAGGGATTGTACTTGCGAGGGCTGCGTGGCGTCTCAGTCAGAGGGTGTTAGAAAAAACTTACTACAGGATCTGGCTGTATCACAGGTCACCCTAGAAAGTGTTCGAGGATGTGCAATTTTGTGCTTTCAGAAACTGGGTCAGTTCTTTGGTTGGATGTCTTGATAATTTCATCTTACTGGTTGGAGGAAGAAAAAGAGATGAAAGTTGTGATTGTCAAAAGAAGCCACAGCTACCCATAAAGACAATTCTAAACCACAAATACAATAAAGCCTTTGATGAAAATGTAAAGAACTGTAACTAAATTTAGGAGTTGGAAAATCTCCTTAACTAAAGGCACATTCCATTTTTTAATATAACAAAGTGACAATAAAAATCAATAGGAAAATAGCTTACTTGGGAGAAAATATTTGATGGGTAATATTTTTATTATACAAAAAGCTCTGGAAAATGCAACTAAAAATGTGTGAATAATATTAATTAAAAAAAAATTTCAAAATAACAAACAAATTACAACTCGACATGTAGAAAGTGATCATAATAATTAGTACCTAGTGAATGCAAATTAAATAACCATAAGTAGCAACTTTTCTTTTTTGTTTTTGTTCATCAGAGTGACAAAAATAAGTGCAATGAAGTCTGGCAGTGTTTCAGGGAAATTTCAATTAGTCACTGCTGGCGGAATGTGAAATAGAGTTTGTATGAAAAACAACCTGTAAGTTATATTAACATTATATACTTACCATTGGATTCAGTAATTTCAGTTTTCATTATAAAATAAAAATGCCAGTATGTTAGAACGCATATCAAAAAGTGCCTATTGAGTTTCTCACAGGGACGAGAATTGAAAGCCACTTTAATATCCATGAACTGAGAAGAGAATAAATTATTAGAAACCTAGATTAAACTATTCAAAAATAAATTTCATCTACAAAGTTGTCTTTTAAGATTTCCATAATGTATCATAGAATAATAAATTGTCATAGTGTAATCTATCTTTATAAAACAATCGTACATATGTTTTTACATATGTTTTCATGTTATCTTAGAAAAAAATGTAAAAGGATTTGTAATAGAAAAATTTTTTAACAAAGATTTTCATAGTGGTGAGAGGTTCATGCAAGAAGAGAAAAAAATGTGAAAAAAGATCATAAATAAAAAGGATGTTTTCTCTTGTACTTCCTGTCTTGTGGAATGCACTGTCAGCCAACTTGGAAACGTGGAAAATGCCAAGAGAATAAAAGACCTGTCATCCCGACGTCATCAACGCCACCTGCTGCCAACCTCCAGGGTGAGGCAAAAATAGCCTTGCCGGCTGTTTGATTCAGTGCCCCTAGTTGATATAGGTCCTAAGGGAAATTAATAGAGTTAGTAATGATTTTAAATATGTATTTATAGTGAATATTGACTTTCAATTTTCCTGTCTAGCAATGTCCTGGGATGGTTTGGGTAACAATTTTATGATGACCTCATAAGACTAGATGGACATCGTATCTTATCTTTCCCTCTATGGAAGTGCTTGCTTATAGGATACATACTCTTTCATCTTTCAGTGTTTGAAAAAACACATTGAGAAATTCTTTGAGCTTTGGATTTTTACGAAGGGAAACTTTATTAAATATGGATTCAATTTTTTAAAAATATGTTATAATTGTATTCTTGCATAAAATTGGATATTACATTTTTCAAGCAGGTTTTCAACTTCAACTTTGAAAATTTATTGATGTTAATTTGTCAGGTTGTCCTTTTTTATCTTTTATTGTCTCTAGGATTAATATGAATGGCTATTTTTTCATTTATGATGCCTGTAATTATTACCTTCCTCCATGTGTTTATTTCTCAGTCTTAATATAGTGTCATTAATTTTATTTACCTTGTCAAAGTGCCGTATTTGTCTTTGTTGCTCCCCTGTTGAATACTTCCTTCTACCTCATTGATTTATGCATTAGATTTAAGTTGGTCTTCCTTTTCTGTCCTTCGAGATTGTTTGGTCATTGATTTGCAGCCTTTCTTCCCCTCTACCATATGTATTCGAGGCTATATATTTCCTCCTTGGCATGGCTAAAGCAGCACCCACACATTTTGATGTATTAGATAACACGACATCTACAAACTTGCTTCATTAAAATTTGTTGAGAATGACAAATTTCTAGTAATCATAAATAATATATTTTGGCAGCTTCTATCAACTTATGAGATACATATATGTTTCAATGATCGATATGATATTGCCTATTCTTTTAGTTCTGGCAATTTCAGTCTAATATGTTTTAAGGCTATATCATTAGCCGCATATGTATGTTGAATATGCTTTTCTTTTCAGCCTAATTTGTTGTGGGACTATTCTATTTTTGGTTCACTGTTAATGTGTAGTCTTTCAAGGACCCCAGCTTTAATTCTAGAAAATTTTACAATTTCATCTCTTCTTTAGTGGGTCCTGAATTACAAATTTTGTTATCACAGACACAGGAGACTACCTAGCTTTCTTTCAGCCTTCCCTCTACAGATAAATAAGATCCTTCAAGTGAGGAATAAGAAGTACAAATTAATAGTTATAAAATAGTCACAGGGTTGTAAGATGCAGCATAGGGAATATAGGCAATAATATTATAGTATCTTTGTGTGCTGCCAAGTGGGTAAGGCATTTACTGGGGGATGATTTTGTAAGTGATGTAAATGTCTAATCACTATGCTGTTCACCTGAAACTAATATGAAGTAATATTGAATGTCGACAGTAATTGAAAAAAAAAAAAAAAGATCCTTCGGTGAAAAAGCAGCATCAAAGATCGTACACATATGTCTGGTTCTTTCTTCTTCAGTCTTAACCCCTCCTATCTTCACTTCTTGGCTAGCTCAGTGTTGCTTCACACTTTTTTTTTTTCTGTAATACTCTATTCGGCTTATCTCGTTTTTCCACCAGGAGGGTTACTCTGAATGACAGTATGGTATTCCCATAAGCATAGTCTCGTCAGGGTTTGATTTAAAATTGCTTCATAGAGTGAAGAAAGAAGTTATCTGTTCTAAGGTCTGGAAAAATAATTTAATATAACGGCTGTTATTTTCAAAAGCCCAGATTTTCTTTTATATTTTTTCAAAGTAATTTTAACATTTGTCATGGAAGAGTTTCTTCTAGTTTTTTTTCCCCATGATTTATTAAAATATTTAGGCAGGTGAAAGTGAAAATTGACCACATTACAGCAGCCTGCTTCAACGTTGTCTTTACCATAAAGTCTACGAGTTTCTAAAAGTATTCGTGAGAATGGCTCTACCAGAGGCATTCAATCAACAAGCATTGAGATCATTTGAAAAATGAGCTCGTTTCACCCTGATACGGGAGTTTGGAATTCTTTACCTAGACAGGGCCGTTCATGTGAATGCTTTTATTACAGCTGGACAGAAGCCGTATTTCCCTCCTAAATCTGTTGCCTCATATTCATCTCAGCAACCGTAACAGCATGTATTAAAGCAAAAGGGCATGGGCTCGCTCTGGGCTCTCATATGCCAGGATAAGGAAATGAATGTTAATGCCAAAATAGGAAAAAAAACACATTAAAAATACAGATGTTTTGGAATAGTATTGCTCACTGCTTGATGGTTTCAAGGTGCCATTTTAAGTTATTTGTGGACCTTGGGTTTCAATAATGAGTATGATTTTCTCTGGATTTTTGCAAGAAAAATACACACCCAACTGTGTTGAAAGCATTTGCTTTTTTTTATTTACACATGTACTTGTTCTAAACACAATTTGAGTGCCAAGCATGGGTTAGCATGGCAATGCCAACTATGAAGCGGTATTTTTTGATTAAAAATACTAGTGCACTTATAGATTCACTATTTAAAATAATTTGACACTTTATTTGCAAGCGTTACACTAATATACTTTTAAAAGTAGATTAGTTGTTTATATTTGCATTGTTTATCATATATTACTTGTCACGTAAACATTATATGTTTATGGTAAATGCTTATTGGGATGCAAATTTCTGGAGGCAACAATTTAGGAACAAATTTAATATATGTATGTACACGTATAAATGATGCAAGGCCATGAAGATTTCTGGAAGGTGGATAATTTAATGATAAATTGATGGTATAACTAAGTATAGAAAAAAGTAATTATTGAAGGTATAATATAATATGATGCTTAGATAATGTCTCTGGTAGTTAAAAATGTTATAGATAATACAGTATATTAGTTATGAAAGAATTAGCGTATTTATTTGTTCCACAAGTGTAGATTGATTTGTATTCATAGACTTGAGATATAAAAAAATGAAGCACGATAATCTTTGGAGAACTTTTTTAAAGATATAGTGAAAACTTTTTACAAAGTATCCTTGAAATAGTAAGCAGCTTTGACAAGTTGCTAAATGGACTATTTTCCTTATGCACTATCTTTGGGAATGCACTAGCCTTGCTCATTGACATGAGAAGCTAATGGAAATATTCTATTTTATCTTTATTCTGAACTTTTTTATTTATTCAAATATGTGTCTTCTAATTTCAAAATAATGGTTCTATTGGAAACAGCTGATTCTTCGTATGTAAAAATGTCTTGCAAATGTCTTTAAATAATGATTCATCAACACTAGCGTTTTTTTTTCTCATCCAGATGTCCTCAGTTTCTCCTTTTATGTTCTTTTTCACGTAAAAATTCTGAATCATTCCGAGTCATGGTTACTTGCATTCTCCTCTGGATGTGTGATCTTGAATCTCTAAGCACCTCTTAAAACGCAGTTCACTGAACAAACAAAAGCAGAGCGCTCCAGATCTAGTCTGGATTAATTTGGGACTCCTGCCTCTTGCTGACGGTAAGCCATCCTCTGCTCTCTGCCGCGTCCCTGAAAGTGTTTGTTTACATCCTTAGTGCTCCCAGCTGAGGTAAAATACAATTGGTTTCTCTCCAGGGGCAACAATGGTTATGTTATTTGACTTTCTTGAAGCAATGACAAGGTTAGTTGCCCTTAAATTTCCTCTCCGCTCTCATTCTGACCATGCGGTCCTCTCGATCTTCCTGCTGCTATATCGTCTTCGTGTTTTTCGTTACTGACTTCTGTTTCTTCTCTTGCCCTCTCTCTAATCATGCCCGATAGGGTTTCATCTCATGTCCTCTTTGGTTATTTGTCTACACCCTCTTGAACACTATTTCCCAAAGCAAGTTGGACCATGCCACTGATTTCAATTAAGATAATGGCCCCCAAATGTATTTTTCTAGACTCGACCTTCAGACACATATTTTCAATTATTTATCAACTATCTCCTACCGGTTCTTCAAAGAATGAAAAATCATATAGGATTTTCTCCTGAATCCTTCTAATCTATTCTATTGCATGTATCTATCTATCTATCTATCTATCTATCTATCTATCTATCTATCTATATCTGTATCTGTATCTATATCTATATATATCTATATATATCTATATCTATATCTATCTATATATATCTATATCTATATCTATCTATCTATCTATCTATCTATCTATCTATATATATATATATATATATATATATATATATATATGTCAGTGCTTGGGTGGAAAAGACAAATCTATGCTATTTGAACTGAGAAATATAAAGGTTAAGGGAAGGAAGATACAGCAGTTGAACAAATGTGAATCCCTTTGAAGGTAGGCTAGCATGATGGGTCCAGGGTGACTGTGCAGCATGAGAAATCCGCAAGACTCACGGAAGAGAAGACGATTAATGGAGAGCCCAGGTCAATACTGGTGCCTCTGTCACCATAGGGATGGGGAGAGACGCTGCCGGCAATTTACAAGAACCCTTCCATCCTGGGCGGTTTCCGCTTTAGGCATTTCATTGATAAAATGGTTCACCATTTTATTTTTTATTTTTTTGCATTCGATTTTATTTTTAACATTTAAATTGTTAAACCACCTTGAAATTATATGGTTTTCTCAATAAAAGGATTTGCCTTTTATTTCCAAGGGGTTTAAGTTTTCTAATATCATCTTCAAAAATTTTATCTCTAAACAACCATTAATATAAACTGTGTAATGTAATAAATGTATATATGCATATATCATATTATATATATGTGTGTATTGCACTATAAACTGCCCTCACTTTCACATCCTAATTAATTGCTCACATTCCCATCTGATTATGCAATCGAGAATTTATTATTACCTTTGCTATCCTCTTTTACTGAAATGCTTAATAAAATGGAAGTTTAATTCAGAACGGATACATTGGTTGTGCTTTGCACTTCTGTTAGGCATTAGCACCTAGACGTGTCAACGTGCCTCTGTTATTCAGCCCTCTTGTCCTTGACACTGTAACCTTTTCTAGAAGTGATGCTTCACATATGGGCTCCCCAAGTTAAATCCCCTTCTCTTTTGCAGGTTTTGGATTTTCAGCATCTGTAAAGTTCGATTATCTCCCCATAAATTTTCCTGATGAGACATCAGCCAGAAGAGAACATTGGATTCAGATTATCATAGTGAGAAGAAACAGCATGATTTGGATTCATCTAAACTAGAATCCTTTCAAAAGAGTAGTATGTAGAAATTATTTCTGTTAAATACAGGAAGTAATTTAATATTTGTTTTCATTTTGAAACTGGAGGAAATCTAGTCTATCCGTGGCTACAAAAGCGCTCTCAGGCTGGATTCAGGTGTATATCTCACTTCTTACATAAATAAATGTTGAGCAGAATGGCGTACACAGATCACATGGTTAGTGGTAAGATGATACACTAAATATTTCCCAGACTCATCTGGAGCATCTCATAGAATAAGAATAAAAATTAATTTAAAATCCTTGATTCTGATACACGATCAACTGAACATTTGAATTTAATTTTGGCCTTCCTGAAGATCCCAATAAAATAAGAATAATGTGACAAAAAGAAATAGATGTAGAAGATCAAATTGTATAAGCTCTGTATCTGTAACAGCTTCAACTTCTAATATCAACTGATAGACTCAAGTCAGACTTCTTCTGTTCATCAAATCCTTTTTTTTCCTTTTTTTCCCTTTTACTCAGAAGTTTACAATGAAAAGAAAAAGTGTGAGGATTATTGATTTAGTCCATTTTAATTCATGTCATCATGCACTTGGATAGTCTCTTATATACACACACAGTTTCCTGAGAGCAAAGAAATAGAAAATTTTTACTCTTCCTATTAGATACGAGTCTGGTATGCGTCTCACAGGATTAGAAGCTACTCTTGCAGAAAACTGTGGAATTTACAGTGCTGAGACTATGGAGAGAATGCTAATCACAATTCAGGGTTGTGCTTTAGTGTACAAAAAAATTGTCCTTCCACAACATTCTAAATCTATGAGATTAAGAACAGAGCTAAAGCTCATTTCTTTTTCAATGGAAATATTAAATATTATTTCTATTAAAAATTAAGTTGAGTGGTCCCTTTAACACATGTTTTATATTCTTTATTTTTTCTAATATTCAAGACAAAAATATCTGATGGAAATTATAGAGCCAAAAGTGTACTTGATATTCAAGTATAATGGTCATCAAATTTTTATTTACTCTCGTTAGCAGTTTTAAAATAGTGTATTATAGTTATCAGTTAGTAAGAAGTTGAGTAATGTAATTTCATACTGGCTATTATTTGTAAGATTGCACAATTTTACCTCAATTATATAATATGTTGTCATGTAATTTATACTGTAATACTTTAAAATAGTGTATATTACATCTTATTTTACATTTCATTTAATATTATTAATATTCTAGATCAAGATAGGCATGTAAATATTTTTGAAATGAAAGGAAATGAAAGAAGATCATAGAATCTAGTTGACATATTCCAGAGGGGAAAAAAAAATCTATAAAGTTAGATTCACTTTTTATTTCTTTTCTACTTATCTCTGAAAAGCAGATTTGTCCCTCTCATGTACAAAACTACGGTCAAGTTTGTGGTTAATTCATAATCAGGCATATTTCAATAGAAACTAGATAAGAAAATGTAAGAAAATATTAGGAGTATTTTAAAATGAGAAATTATTGATACTGGCATTTTTTCTGCAAATACTGTTTATAGATGCAGGTATACAATATTTTATGTATTTGAGAATGTAGTTTTAAAAAATGCTATCTGAAAACGTGGGTACCAGGAAAATAATATTTTTTGATAGTGTCTCTTCACCATCATTTAGAGGCGCATAAGCCAATGTTAGCATTGTCATTTCTCTAATCTATCAGTTCAGATGATGAAGATGTTAGAACATCTGTTTTATGACTATGCATTTCTTGGCCAGTAATTTAGCAGACACGGACAAAATGTTAGAAATCAGATTTTCAGACACAGGTCAAGATTAGCTTTCGTTCCTGTGGTCTCATCTGCAGTTCTTTAAATTCGAGAATAATGAATTCAGGACTAAAACACACAGTCCGAAATATACCTTCATCAGTTAGAACAAAGCTTTCTAAAAATAGCAGGGAGTCGGGTAGCGCCTTCCCAGCTCACAGCAATTACAAGCGCAGGTGCGACTCCAACACGCAGCACCGACCAGCACCACAGCGTCCACGTAGGCCCAGCTCATTAAGACTTCTCAGAGCTGGGAGGTGTGCTCATTGTCATTCAGGAGGGCCAGAAGACATTTCACGCTGTCCTTTAGGCCTAAAATACATCTGTCCTGCTACAACAGATCTGTAATAGATGCTTTATGTCCCGCCGTATCCTTATCGGCGCTGCCTCACTAACCTGCAGCTACCCAAATGTGGCATGCTGACACATATCTTATTTTTTTGTTGGGTAAGTGTAATTTAAAGTGTGTATTGGATTCAGTAATGAAAATATTCTAAATATATGTTGTTTACGTAACAGGAAAGAAGTTATGCACAGCGCCTTTGCAAAGCTATTCAAAATAGCACTGATACCCCTGTGTGTCTGTTTGTAAAGTCCTAACCTTCCTTAATAAGAAAGGCAGCCCCAAAAGGTAGGAAGTTAGATTCAGCTCAGATTTATCATCTTGGATGATAATGGCTTACTTATGACTAAGCCTCCCAGGTAGTTTGTAAAAATATGCTGTCAAAATAACCTGTAAAAGATGTGCTGGAAAATCTCTCAACAGATCTCATTTCCCCTTCCTGTCTCTCTCTCAATCACACACACACCACATGCACGTGCACACACGTGCACACACACTCACACACACCACACGCACACGCACACACACACACACGCACACACTGTTCTGAAGGAAAAATATGTTTTTCTATTTTCTGTTGTCAGCAATGCTTACAACAAAATATTAGGGGGTAAAAACTCTCATCATGAGGTAACCGCAGGAAGAAATTTGTTCCCAGAGAGTGCTTTATCTTATTTAACCATCCGTTTTGCCCTTTAGAGCAATCATTTAAATACCTTATCCAGCCTTAGGAGTCTTTGGTCACAGGAAATAAAATGAATGTTTCTTGGTACCCAAATGATACATCTCTGAGACGCTCCAGGTGAGACTGTGAAATATTTAGCTTGGGTACCTACCAGAATTAGGGGGCATGAGTAATTTCCAAATACCTGACTAAAATTTTAGACAAAAATGGACATTTCAAATGGTGCTGCAAAAATGAACTATACTGCTGTAGCATAGTTCATGAGTCACCATCCCCTCAGTTCCACTTCGTCATGAAATCACTATCTATGGCCCCAGATTTTCCTCCTGAACCCCATATTCCTGGCTCCCATTTTCCTTAAGGGAGACTAATGCCATCATCACTATAAAGTCTAAACTGTTTCAAAAGACAGAATGCTGTCATGACACATCAGTACAAGACGGAGTAGAGGAGGTCAAACATATAAAGATATGAATTTCATAGAGGAGATTTTTACATTTAATTTCTGCCATTTAACCACCAAAAAGGTAAATATACAGAACATAACCATAATCGACATAGAAGGCTGATTCTTGTGCTCTTTAAGCTAATACTCTCCCATGAAATGTGAACATTATTCTGATATCTACATTAGAGAGCAGATCCTTTATTCTTGAAAATCCTATTACTAAAAGAAATAGTAAATCTTCTATTTTGCTCCTGGCTTCTCCAGCTAACATTATGTCAATGAGATTCATCCGTGTTATTGTATATATCAGTACTTCATTATTTTTTATCTCAGTTATATTCAGTTATACCAGTATATATAAAGTATATTATTTTTAAATTTCTTTTCCTTGGCTTATTGTTTTGCCTTATTTTATTTAATAAGTTTAAAAAAGTGATTATGATCCTCATAGTTTTAAAAAGGTTCAGATTTATACATGTTTTTGGGGGGAGTGTCAATGAAAATGGTGTTATGTTTTTAATTTTCAAATTCCATTTGTTCATTTTTGGTATATAGGAAAACAATTGACTTCTGTACATTAACTTTGTATCCTTAGATCTTACCATAAAATTTTATTAGCTCCAACGGGATTTTTATTGATATTCTATATAGACAATTATGTCATCTGCAAATAAAGGCAGTTTTAAATTTTTTTCTTCCCAACCTCTATACCTTTTATTTCCATTTCTTGCCTGATTGCTTTAGCAAGGATTTCCAGTACAATGTTTAAAAAGAACAGTGACAGGGAATCCTGGCCTTGTACCAGATCTTAGTGGAAAGTTTTGAGTTCATAGTGATATTTAGTATTACAGCTATGTACTCAAAACTAAATGTAATTCAGTTGCTTTATTAAAAATTAGAACCTATATAATTTTATTAACCAATGTCATCCCAATAAATTTAATAAAAAAATTGGTGAGTACAAAATGGTAAGCTAAACATTTGCCTTTTATGATCACTGAAGTTTAAGTGGGGCTTCAAAAATATTTTGGGGACCCTGTGTATATGAAATAAAATTAATAAAAGAATTACTAAAGTTTGGGAAACAGTATTATAATTTAAACCCTTTAAAAATAATATGACCATGATTATAAATATTCATAATTAATGAGACACTATTTGTTTACCTAAAAATATCATTACTTATATTAATTTGAAAGACTATATTTATATTATATAATTACTAATTTACCAGAGTTTATTTGATACTATAACTGGTATTCTCCCATACTCCTCATATTTTATTACATGGTTAGATATGATAGATATCTCACTATAAAAAAGCTTTAGATCTCACTTAAACCTTAAATAAATGCTTCTGAGAGCTATATATTTAGTAAGGAATTCTATATTATTTTTTGGGATTATAAATACAGTTGAAAAAGCAAGACATTATCCATTATGAATAAACTATGTTGACCAGAATGTTTATTGTCCATTGTAGACTATAATTATTAGGAATTTCTAAAAGGTAAGTGTGGTTTTGATCATTTTACTATTGTGAAATGTTATAAATTTAGGCAACATGATACAATTATAAAGGGTAAAGAAGAGGAAAATATTTATGACACCAGTGATGTTTGAGATATGTAGCACAGGTTCTAAGAAAATACAGTAAAAATTAAATGCAAAATAAAATATACAGGTACACATGTATTTGGAGAAAACGTGACTTATTCTTAATGTCGACATATTTTAAATAGACTTATGTGAGAGAACTTTAAAATATGACAACAACTGTGAACTAAATGCTACTGCAGGGGGCCATTTAATGCTCTGTCCAAAGTGTCACCATACGCACAGCTCTGCCGAGGGAGGGAGGACCTTCTGAAGGACAGGTTCAATATGGAAGTTTTTCTTCCTAAGGAAAGGAGTCGGCATAAACTCTCCACAGTCCGCAGTGCAAACAGAATGGGGGGACAGCTGGGCTGCATGCAGAGAGAGGGATTAGAGTCACAATGTCTCGGGGACAGGCTAACCGAGCCGTCGAGATTTCCTGATTTCCCCTGATAGACAGCAAGCATTTAGTAGAGAACCTTAGAAAAATAATTACTCTACTCAAAAGAACTGAGAATGTCCTGGGAAGAAGAATAATGACTGATTCAGTCGATAAGAAATAAAACAAGGTAACAAACCCTCCTCAATGAATATAAGCAGAGACATAATTGGCACTCGGAAATATTAAGTGTGAACTTATCACGACTGTGAAGTAAAATGCTATCGCTCCTAGGATGGAAAAGTATTTGCAAATAAGTGAGGTCTTACATGTGCAACCTTTAATGAGGAATTTTATGCCATGACTCTGAATATTGTTCCCTAACTCTAATACTAATCCTAACTTTAAGATTATACACAAGCTTGTTAATTTTATTTTCAATGAAGGACAACATCTATTTCTATTCACTGCATATAAACATTTATAAATTGCATTTTTCTTTCTGAATACACACTCTCTCCTTTTCTAAGTCCTTTACCAATAATTTAAATGTGAGGAGGTAGATAGAAAAAAGTGCATTTTCATTTCAGTTCAATTAGTGTATAGTTTGTTTACTGTTTTCCATTTCCCTTTTATCTCTCGCTATAGATGGAAATGCCAGTGCCTGAAAACTACTGTAAAAATCACTTCACTTTATTTTTATACCATAAACTTTTCATTTAAAATGTGTTGGCCCAATGAATTTAATAGTTATATGCCAGCAGGTAGAATACTTGTTTGAAAATGATTTCCAGTTTCTAATTCTCTCCTTAGCCAGGAGAAGTATCTCAAGTGATGTTCTCAGCCTTACTAGAAAGAACACTATGTTTCCTTTTATAAGTCATTTGAAAACACGTTGATAGTACTCCCTAGCTATACCAAAAAAGTTCCCCACCTGGGGTTTTCAAGGGGACTCAGGTGTGTACTTCTCACCTGGCCTCCTCTAATTGGTATCTGTGGGCTGTGATTGATAGCTTAGTAGGAGGACGCAGCAAACAGCTGGAACTAACACCTTTTCCTGTCTGTGGTCCACAGGAGCTCCACTATAAATTACGTTCTGGTTTCTGTTTGTAAGAAACAGACTTCTCCTCTCTTTTTCTCTTACTTCTTCATCCCCCACACACCTTCTAATTCATGCTCTGCTTTTGCATTGATTTTACAAGTTAGGAACTGAAAATGTTCTCACTCTGTGAATACATCACAAAAATTTTTTATTCTCTATGTGGCACTGATTCGCATTTAACAAGGTTTCTTGTGCAGAGTCAAGAATTCTCCTGGAGGGATTAATTTTCCATCTTAGCCATCATGGTATGACTCAGTCTGTATAAGTGAAGCTGAATCTGAATGACAGCACAGTGCCTGGGGGCAGATGTTTGCAAGGGAACCAGTATCGACATTCATTTCTTAGGTTAAACTCTTAGCTTTAGGTACATTCTAAAATATTTCAAAAGTTAGGGAAGCAGTGGACTTAAATTATGGGATTTTTTTTTAATTCAAGAAATTCTTAGACTTCATACTTCAATTTAAATCCTTTACTGAATTCAGAAACATGTTGTAAGTCATAGAGAAATACATTTGAATGGGGAGAGGTGGTTGTTCCAAAATTTAGAGTAATGATGGATTTGGGGTACCCATCAGTGACCAGATATGAGAGAAGGTGTTGTTTTGAAATACTAAAATCTAGCCATGACCTTTATTTCCAGATATTTTGTTGTCGTTCTAAAGCCACAGTTATTTTTAAACTTTGGCTGTCTCACAATTTATAATAGACGTGTTTCTGAAAAAAAGTATAATGCATATCAAATTTTGAGACTGTAATAGCATTTTAAATGCAAACAGGTCTGTATTTAATGGAAATGTATGTTGATCAGTTTTGAAAGAGAACACCCTTTGCCTTGTTCATATTTTCAGTGAATTCAGATTTAAATTTGTCATGATTTGAATAACTTTCTATCCTACTTAGTATTTGCAACCATTCTTTCACACACCATCCACTCATGGACTTATGAGCATCTATTATTTGTTATGCACTGAATTAGGAATAAGATAGATGACTGATTATAAATTATAATCCTGGTATTTCATGACAATTAATTTATTTTAATAATTGTTTGATGTAACTTTAAAAAATAAGCATTTATGTTAATGAAGATTATATAAAAGTGGATTATAAAAGAACTTTTACTCTTTTAACACTTATTAATGGTTAAAAATAATTGAAAAATATTAATTTTTCAAAAGCAATGCTCATTCAGACTTAGTGATCACTTTAAAAACTGTTTAAGTTATTGCTGGAAAAAGTGTCCACTAAGATTTTCTAGATAAAACTATATTCTCCAACAAAGCCAAAGGTGAAGGGAGAATCATCCAACTTGTCAAAAGCTCTACTTTCAGACAGTGGTTCTGAAGAATCACAGTAGGAAAAGGTTGTCCACATCACTTCCTGAAAGATTGTGAAAGGAAGGACCATATCAAAGGTACCATTCGAGGACTCATTGTATCTATTCTGTGTGTTGGCAGTTGTTAAAAAACACATTACATTGTCTGTCATATGTCAACACTTTTTCATTTCTTGAAAGTGGATAAAAAGTCCCCGGTTTGTATAAAGTGACAAACTCCTTGGGTTGAAGGTTTATAATGTTTTTCTCTCCTTGGTTCAAAGGAAGGACCTATCATGGCGCAGGTGCTTGTTGTAATTTATCTGCAAGGAAAAAAATTGTTTTGACTTACCAAAGGATGGACTGATAGATAAGTAGATGGATAGACAAACAGATAGATATAGGTAGATAAATAGGTAATTCATAGATGATAGATGATAGATGAGAGATGATAGATAGATAGATAGATAGATAGACAGATAATAGATAATAAATAGATGAGAGATGATTAGATAGATAACAGATGATAGATAGATGATAAACAGATGACAGATAGGTGACAGATAGATAATAGATAGATAGATGATAGATAGATAGATAGTAGATAGATAGGATAGATGGATAGTAGATAGATAGAATGGATGGATGGATGGATGGATGGATGGATGGATGGATGGATGGATAAATGAATGATAGGTAGATGATAGGTAGATGATAGATGAGAGAGAGAGAAAGAGATTGATTATCTATAGGCATAGACACATTACAGTTGTATGTATTCTATCTTCCAACTATTAGAATATTTTACAACAGACAATATGTTGTAGTCTTAGGCGCTATCCAACATTATCAACATTGAATTAGTAATTTCCTTATTTAAAAAATAGAGATGTGGGCTATTTATCATCATACATAAATTAAGCTTTTGTAATAGCAACAACCATCTTTAAAAGATACAACAGCATTAACTGACTGCTCATCTGTTGTTTCTTTTTCTTTTTTTAGGGAACTAGAGAAATATGAACATAATTATTTTTCAAATACCAATGCCCAAACTAGAATTTTATCCCCACTGATTCTAAAATAATTGTATACATTCTTGCATATATAAACATAAATACTTTTTAAGACATTTACACACATAAAGATATATCAAGTTACTGTAAAACAGTGATTTCCATAAGAAGATAGAAAGCATGTTGGAAATTTGCTCTGAGAACACATATCCAGGTCTGGCAAACATGTAGACTAAAATGAGTTTTAATACCTGTAGTTTGTTTGTGTCTTTCTAGATAATATTTAGCCATGTAAAGAAGAGAATACATTCTCTCTCATATGCAATCCAATGACCTCATATTTTTGGTATACTCAGACTATTGCAGTTTTGTTAGAGGTAGTTTAACTTAAGATAAACTGAAATTTTAAACCTATTGATTCTAGAAAAGGCCTAACGAAGACATACATCTCTCATAAAGTTAGCTGTGCCAGGTACTTCAGTGTTACAAAATTATCGGCAGATTGGCTCGGAAACATGAAATGCAGTGTTCTCACTTGTAATCATTTATTTGAAGTGAGCTAGAATTTCAGGGAAGCTATTTTGTACTCACAAGTGACAGTATGATTTAAATCCCACACAAATGGAAAGATAAATCTAAAACGTTACTCTATAGCAAAATTAATTATTATTCCTTTGAGAGTCCCCAGTGCCCGTATTTTCCCATTAGATTAATTTAGCCATAAATATAAACATTTCAAGCTACCAAAAATTAGAATTAAAATTATGGAATGTCTTAAGGCTAAACCATAGATTAATTTAAAAAAATGAGATAGGTTGATGTGTTATTTTGCAATAATACTTTTCAAAATGTGCCTACTGAGTTTCTGCATGCCATCTCCCCCTCTCTGCCCAAGCAAATAGAGTAGAAAATATTACAGTCACATGCTCTTTTGGGAAAAAAAAATGCAAAAAGTAAACATATTTCTTTGGATAGTTTTATGTACTTATTTTTAATATGTGCACTCATAAAGGAACTGTAATAAGCACTTGGCTTTCAAATATAAAATGTTTTGAAATGTTCTCTAAATATATACGATGTTATAAAAATTTGAAAATGCCTTAGCAATCAATGAAGTGGAATCAATCATTTCCAAAATTAGTTATGTATATATTTCATATTTCATAAATATTGAAGCTTCAGCATTATATCTAGTAAAATTATATTATTTGTGTAAATATGATTAAAATACTCTAAGCATAGATATATACTTTTGTTATATTTCACCAAAATTACAAGTAGTTCTATTTCTTTGATGAAGTTCTAACATTCAATTCATTAAAAATATATCTGTCCCCAAATCTTAATGGTGACTCTATTTAGAAAAAAAAATTAATATAATTTTTGTGTACCATGCGAAAAAAAAATCTCATATTAGGCTGAATTTTATGCAGCTGGAATTGGTCTCATTGGACAGGTGACATTTGAACAAGGACTGGACACCAAGGTGGAGGAGCAAACCCTTTGGATTTCTGGGGGTAGATTTTTCCAGGCAGAGAGCTTGACATATGCACATCTCTGAAGAGAGAGCATGCCTGCTGTATGCCCCCGCAGAACAGACGAGGAGGGCGTGATAGGAAAAGAACAAGTTGGGGAGGTGATTGATTTAGCGTTTGCTCTGAAAAAGGTAAGGATTAAAAGAAAGAAAACATGTCATCATCTGTCTTTCATTTTAATAGGGTCATGCTGACTGACAGTCTAAGAGAATATTGTAGGTTTGGACCCAGTGGTCCAGTGTTTTGCAAAGTGGTTATATTCTAAAAATGCTTAAGACTGCCAAGAGGATTTATTGATCAAGTAGATTGGGATGCAAAAGAGGAAAGCTAAGAAGGACTTCATTTTGTTTTTCATTGTGGGGAATGCAAGGGTACAGCTAGCTCAGGTCAGAGCAGGAAGATCAGGCATTTAGCTCTGGATCTGGTAAGATAGGGGTGCCCGTTAGAGGGACTGGTGGAGATGCCACACAGCAACATAATACAGGAGACTGGAGTTAAGAGTGCTGGCCCAGGTTCACATACAAACATGGGATACGTTCAAAGACATATCTCTACAGGACATCTTCAAGGGGGTGCATGTCGATATAAAAGGGAAGGGACCAGAGACTAACCCCCGAGAATCTCCAGAGTTAGTGAAATAGAAGAAAGTAACGGAAGAGCAAAGGAGAATGAAAATGGGCGTGAAATAAGAGAGAAACCAAGAAAGTATGGTCTACGCGAAGTGTAAGCACGAGGAAATGATCGGCTCTGTTCAATAATTCCGAGAGGTCATGTGAGAGCAAAACCAAGTTTATCTTCAGGTTGGGTCGCGTGTGGGTCATCGAGAGCCTTTCCAACACAGTTTCAGGACAAGGATGACAGTGAAAGCTGTAGAATGAAGGGAAGTCTAGGAAAAAAGATGGACCTCGAATGAATGTTAGGGTATAGAGGAGGTTACTTTTTATATAGGAAGGATAAGAATGTATTTAAGTGCTGATGAGAATGATCCAGAAGAGAGATGAATGAGAATGCAGTTGACAGGCAGATAAAGAGGTGGGTGAAAGTGACGCCCTTACAAGGACAAAATGGGACAATACTTAGTGCATTAAGTGGCACTCACATTTCTTATAGAGGAAGGTCATCATCCACAAATGAATTGAGTGTTTGTTTTCTCCTTCTAATATATGCACCAATGTCCACTAATAATAATATAATGAAACTATGCAGTTGAAACTTATTTTTATAGTTAAAGTACTTGCTGCTTATTTTCCATGCTTCTCTTTTAGGTTCAGGAATAAAATATGTCTGTTTTAAGAGTAAAGCTAATGTTTTCCCCACAAAGAATATTTAAATCACTTTTAATACTAGTAGTATAAAAATCTTCAAACATTTTTTTTAAATTGACATATAAACTTGCATCTTGTAAACATTTGTGTACCCTATATGCCAACAGAAACAGCTCATTGAAGACTGATAAATGAAATCAATACACTCTCTTTAGGCTATTTTTAAGACATCTTGTGGCATGCTGTGAAATATTGACAAGTGAGAACAAGTTGAACGAACACTTGCTTTTCTTAAAGAAAAAGACATATTTCACTGTCATAAGGATGTTTTAAACATGAACAATTTCAGATGCTGCCAAACTATTTTAAAAGAGAGAAAGAACATTTCACTGGGTGGGGATAAGTAGGGGGTGAGTTTCATCATTATTTTATTAGGCAATGCACGTAACGACTTAATAACTAATTATCGAAGCTCACATAAGTCATACATTTAATGTCACTCAAAACACGCAGTCGCTGATTGCAAAGTCAAAGACCCCTTTCCCTCAGCTCAAATAAAAAATGTGCAGAAAAGGCTGGTTTTAAAGGTAAAGTTTTGATTTATTATATAGACAATGATCTGCTATGGGCTGAACGTTTGTGCTCTCCAAAATTCGTGTGCTGAAAAGCTAAGACCAAGACATGGCATTAGGGGTGAGGGTCTTCAGGCAGGGATTTGATCATGGGGTGCAGTGCTGGCACGTTGGGCTCACTGCACTTATAAAAGACACCCTAGAGGGGTCCCTATCTCCTTCCACTGTGTGAGGACACAGCAAGAAGTTGAAGTGAGTAGTGTGCACGGAGAAGACCTCAACTTCACCAGAACCCTTTAGAACTTTGAGAAATCACTTTCTGCCATATATAAGCCACACAGTCTGTGGTGTTTTGTTACAGCAGCAGCCTGGATGGAATAAGGTGCTCTCTTCGGCTTTGCTTATCAGAGGCTACTAAAAATATTGAATAATTTTAATCTAACATCAGTATACAACTATCGTTTCTCTGCTGTACATTTTAAAAAGTATACTTCAAAATATTTGGCTACAATTATACTTGAGTAGTCTTATGTATACAAGATTTATATCATTGAGAGGTACAATAATGAGGCGGTGAGATGCTAATATATTTTCAACCAAATATTAGTAATAACACAAACAGAAATGCCATGTTCAGATATTAACAAGACTTTAATTATGCGTAAGTGTACATTCCATAACCTAACCCTTCATGGACGTATTTTTTCTATTTATATTCTTTAAAGAACACAATCAATTACATTCCAAATTGCGTGTGACAGTGTACGCCTCTTTTCTTGTATAGGTTAAGAAGAGTTCTCTTTCTTCACAGATATCGAACTTCTTGATGACCTCTGAAGCCAGAGAATCAATTCATAAAATTGCGCAGCTGGTGAATTTCTTCGTGTTGTCATCAACACGGGTAGGAATGGTTATTAAACTGAGCGGTGGCTGCTGCCTCTGATTGATACCATGTGTCAGATTTTAAATTCTTTCCTACCCAGGCTTGTAATGCATGCATTTCCCAGTCACTGGCTTGTGGGATTTCAGGTGAATTATATTTCTCTGGCTTTACTTTATCATCTCTCAGAAGTGCCATTCTTTACTTTTTCCTTCTTTTTTTTTTTTTGAAGTCTCACAAATAAAACTGAACATCATCTCTACTTATTATGAAATGTTAGTCACTAGTGTTGCCAATAGAGCTTTATCAGAAGTTATTTTTAAGCGAATATAGTGGAAAATATACTTCTTAAATAACCTTGGTCTTGGAAGTTGTTATAATTCTTTCACTTAAAGATATAAGCTATGATTATTCTCTTATTGAATTAAAAAATTCCTACTGATTTTTCTAGGAATCAAAAAGAGTCACATTTTCAAGGTGGCTTCTCTTAGCGCTGTTTAGATACATGCATCTCTATCTGAGCATCTAACATATGTAAACAAAAAAGGAAGATATTCCACATTCTAGAAGAAACGAACAGCAGGGTTTTGCAGTATGTCTTTTAGAGATTTATTCTTAGTATAGTCACTCTTTTTTTCCTATTTGTTTGTTTAATATATTGATTTTTTTCATTTATTTTGAGTGACAGTTGATATTCATTATTATTTCATGTTAGTTTCAGGTGTACAGCATAGTGGTTAGACCCCTAGATAGTGTATTCCCGCTTGAAGAAGCTGGAATGTGCAGGTGAATTCAACAAGAAGGCATCCCCTTTCAAAGAGCAAATGCTCTCAAAATTGCAGTGATTAGATCTGTGTTAGTTGCTCCTTCCCCCGTTCCCTAGGCTCCCCCATCATTCTCTCCGCTCCCTGGGTCCCCATTCTCCCAGGTGTACCAGAGAAATAGGTATGAGTCCACCCCCAGGGCATTCGTAGAGCACCGATTCTGAGACTTCAGAAAATGTTTGTGGAAAGGTGTCATTCAGAGCCTCACAGTTCCACGCTGTTCTACAAAAGCGGTTTTCCTCATTTTCAAACAAAGTAATGGTTCCACTCTGAATGCTTTTGCAAAAATACAGTAGGTAAACCAAAACAATTCATGGAAAGGCAGAGGGTTCCATATTAAAAAAAAAATGGGGATACGTTTCTAGAATAGCTGTTAAACTATATAAACATTTTGGAAGTAACTGGGGTCAATTTGCAAGCATGTCGACACCCGATGTGCATTTCACGACTTCATCTTTCCATCTTACTCCTTGGGAAGGCTCGAAACCCGTTGTTTTGCACGATTTAGTTAGTTATTTGTTGCTGGAACTCCTGTGTGCCGCTATGTATTTTCTCTCTGGCCACTTCTTTCTGTTCTTTGCTATCTGCTCGGCGTGCCATTTGTCTGCACACACACCATAGTTCTGTGAGCTTAATGAAATGATCGCATAGACTGTAAATTTAATTAAAGAAGAGATGATGTTAAAAAGTTGGGTGTGCATTCACTGACTCTGTTTTAATCTTCGTTCCCTCTCTTTTTTCTCTGTCTAATACCTACATATATGAATAAATGTATTCATACCAAAAAAATGAGAAAGAGTTGCTTCAGACACTTGATGCCTGCTATCTTGAGACAGTGGGTCTATTCGTGTTCTAGGCCTGTGTCGACAAATGACCACAAACTGACAAGGCTGTCAAGCAGGGCCACAGTCCCTCCGAAGGGAGAATTTTTTTTTGTCGTTGTTAGTTTAGTTTGCGGTCACTCCCGGAATTCCTCGTTTATGGCTACATAACTCCGGTCTCTGCCTCCTTTGCACATGGCCTTCTTTCTGTGTCCCTATGTCCTCTCCTCTTCCTCTGGGGACCCCAGTCATCGAATTTAAGCCCCACTCTAATCCTGGTTGATTTCTTCTGGAGATCCTCCCCTTCATTATATCTGCAAAGATGCTACTTCCTAATAAAGTCTCGTGCGGAGGGTCCTGGTGGATATGAATTTGGGGTTGGGGGTCATTTCTCAACCACTACAGTGTAATTATGCTGACTTTTGTTTGCTTCTTTGTGTGGTAAGGAATTTTTCTTTTTTGATACATTTGTATCGTTTTATAATTAGAAAATTGAAGATCTGTAGATTTGGGAAAAAATGTGTAATCAACCATAAGTTTTAAAGGAATGCAAAGATGCAGATAACATCGTGGTGGGAAAGCCCCATGAATATTGGCTGACTTTTGTGGATAGCATGTAAGTAATCTGACTTTTTTATTCATTATGCTAATATTTCATTGGAGTATGCAATTTGATATTTAATGTAATCATCAATATAGTTAGATGTAGGGCCACCATTTTACAATTTACCCTTTATTTCATCTGTTTTCTGTTTCCTTTTGTATGCCTTCTTTCAGATTAATTGAGTTTTTAAAATTCTTTTAAATTCATCTCTTGACTTTTAGCTATACTTCTGCATTATATCATAATGGTTACTCTACAGATAAAACACACATGCTTAACTTTGCATAATCTAGTTACAGTGTTCTGTCACTTAATGGCAAATGTAGGGACCTTACATCCATATTGGATTACCTATCACCCATTCTTTATAATTTTCATATATATTATGTCTGCATACTTTATCATCTTAAGACAGTGCTATAAGTTTTGTTTTAAACAATTGTAAGAACCTTGACGTTCATAAAACCTGGTAAAACCAAATGGTCTCCCTGGCAGCACCAGATAACCTAAAATGCATGATTGCCAACATTCCCCAGGGGACAGCACACAGCACCTAGGACAAGCTGCTTGTGGACATGAGCAAACATTGGTGGGGAAACTTTTCTCAGCTAGCAGTGGACATTGTTGTCTCTCGCCTTCCTCTGCAACAATCCCAGGAAAGATGTCTATAAACCTGGGGTACAGGGAACCTGTGAGCACCTCCAAACAGATTTTTAATGATTATTGATTACTCTGAATTTTGATGATGTGCTGGTGGCGGTATGTTTATTTGGCTCGGTTTAAAGCATTTAACAACCAGAATGTCAGGGCATTCACTGAGTCTGAAAGCTATTAAATTGGGGCATTCCAATTTATCAATCTGTTGATAGGGAAACCCAATTTACTGGGACATTTTTTCATGAATTATGTATATGCAACGCTTTGCTCCTTACTCAGTCTGTGCTCTCCTTATTAACCCCTCTCCCAAACTCTGGTAGGTCAGCGTTCTTGCGTGTTTTGTTTTCAACCACGTTCGGCTGCACAAGTACAGATGCAGTGCCAAGCAGACAGAGCTGGATTTAACGAAAAGATTTTTTTTTCCTGGCAAATATAACAATGGAACACATAGACACAAAGGCGGGGGAGGGTGAGATTCAAGAACAGAACAATTTGCATACAATTTAGAAAATGATACATTATATTCCTTAAATTATCTTGTGATAAATGGAGTGTATATGTATATATATACATATATATATATATATATATATATATATACACATATATATATATATATATATATATATTCAAGAGGGAGCATAAAACATTAACCCTCCCACAATCTGAAAGTCAAATTAGATCTTTTAAAAAAAATTGCTGAAGATGCCATTTTGAGTTTCTGCATATTTTAAGGCAATAAGATATAAAATTACTTTACAAACTCACGGAGTTACCACATAGGAAGCTCAAGCAAAACCCAATCTGCTGTTGACTGTTAGTTAGCCTGGCTTACCTTTTTCACCCAAGCAGAGTTTTGTTTGGTTTTCTCGTGACCTAGTCCACAAAATCTCGCAGGGCATCACGGGAGTATTTCTCAGAATGGCCACCTCCAGAGATTGACATCCTGTGGTCCCGATCTGTTGAGTGATGAGGCAACATCATCTTTGCGAAAGGAATAATGCCATCCAAACACATTCTCTCCTCACTTACTCTGCAACCGGCCAACCTTCACCAGCTTTATGAAAATAAACTGTTTAGCATACTGCATGCCTTCATTCTTGTGCTAATAGAAGAAAAAATTGCAAGTGACATTAGTCCTATTACATGGAGAATGTTGCTAAATAGATTCATATTACAGCAGGTGGTTCAAATTGTATCCATTCAGTTAGCATATACAAAAACAATTTCTTTAGAAAAGGAGCAAACATAAAAGACATGAATTTGATTGCGTTATGAAGTCTTTAAATAATTGTACTTATATTTTAAATAATCTGCTAAGAGATAGGCCATAACATTTCGAAGATTTATTTAGAAAAAAAATCTCAATAAAAATTATTCATTGTTGCATCTCAACATTTATAAAATATTTACGTAATTCCTGACTCTTATTCAATATTTATTAATTTATTATAATTTTATTCTAAAAAGAACTTTAAAAGCAGCTTAATTATTCAATAATGAATTCTTTTAGTTGGTATTTACTGTGTATCTTGTATACGTAGGTACCAGGCTTGTGTGAAGGACACCGTGGTGAACAAGGCATATATACCCTTTGATATCTGTGGGTTACATGAACAACAGAGCAAAACAAAATTATAATAACACGCTGAAAGATAAGACAGAATCAGTTAGGAGATTAAGATGCATCAGAGAGTAAAGGTAATATCTTTAAGTGAATGATGTGAATTCTACACATGTCTTGGACAACAGATGTCTCACAGGCATCAAGAAGTAAATTACCGTCAGTAATCAATTTGAAAATTTCTGTAAAGCAAAATTAAATCAATATTTTTATGTGAAGCATGGCTTATATTTATAAGGATGCAAAACTGATACTATAAATTACATTCAATAAAAACAGTGATACCTAGGCTTATAAATAGCATTGACATACAACATAGAAAAATCAATAAAAATATTACTTTGTATGCCGTGCTGTCCAATATGAGAGCTATTAGCCATACATGGTTATTGACATTTAAAATATAATTAATTACAATTAAAATTGGTTAGAAATTCAGTTCCTTGGTTACATTAGACATATTTCAAGTGTTCAGATAATGTTTCTTCATCTCAGGATGTTCTATTACATTGGTCTGATCTAGGCAATCTATTGAAACATGCACCTGAAATTTCAAAACATATGAAAACAAATTAAAAGTTCCATAACTGACATACTTTGGAGATTCTACTGTTATACCTATTTCTACTCAAGCTTGATTGTTTATTTTGTGATTCCTTAATTTTTCCTATCGTCTATGTATTTATTATTTTCTTTTATTTACATTTATCTTTAATGTTCCTCTTTTTTGATTAAAACTGTCTAGTTATTTATTTCAGTGAGAACCTACATTACTATATGGAGATAATAGTACACACATGTAATCAAAGCAAGGAAATATTATAATATTTTGTCAGATTACAATTTGTCAATATCAGTTTATTCATGGTAATGGATGATCATATAATGTAAACATGTTAGTAACTGTGTTAGCTCTGTAAATTAAAACTTATAAATTTAAAAAGTTATTTTTAAAATGACAGAAATGGAGAGATTATATTTTCAGAGGGGGTGAGGGATATGAAATCATTGTTATGTTTTGATTGAGTAATGCCTTCTTCTGGTCATTAAAATGTGTCAGATGAAATTCTACTCCAGATGATTGATTGACTCAATGGCTGTTGCTCTATTTCCATACATGTCGAATCCTACATCAGCCATAGCTTCGTGTTACACTCAGGTGAATATTAGGACTGCATAAACTCTCAAGACAAATATGGGGAGGATTTCAGCTCTGCATAAACTTATCTCTAATCTCAACAAATATAGATATATCTTGTAACAATGATTCTAAGAAAAATAAGAAGGAATTTTGCGCTACGACCCTGCAATTCTACAAGCGTTCTACACACCCACAAGAAATGAATGAATATCTTCACCTGAAGACTTACACAAGAATAGTTGTTGCAGAATTAATTTATAAGTGTCACAATTAATCCCAACCCAAATTTTATCAGTAGTAAAAAGCATATTTAAAGTGTAGTGCATTCCTACAATGAGGCATTGTACAAGGAAAAACGTACAGCTACACTCAGAAATATGGTCAACTTCGTGATCATAGTGCCAATTGAAAGAAACCATGTATTAAACATGGCTGACAAAGCATTCAGAGAGATGAAATTCAAAGCAGGCAGAGCTAACGGATGCACTGGACATCAGGATAGTAGTCACATTCGAAGGAATGGAGTCGGAGAATCAATGTGACGAACACAAAAAAGGCTTGGGGTGTTTGTTAGTGAAAATCTCAGTCTTGACTTTGTGGATGGTGACTACGATGTATTCATGTTGAGATAATTCAGTGGCACATATACTTACATTTCTGCCTAGTTCTTCCATTAAAGAAAACTTGAAAGGGAGTGGAAAAAGTTCTATGTCATTAGGTGGTCGTAATTATGGACATGGAAACGAAAGAGTTTAGATACATTTTTATTCATCACAAGAGCAAAAAGGTTATAATTAAACGTATCAACCATGCGGAATTTGTTGGACCCTTGGAGCTATATCCGTGAATAAACAAAGGCGTATTGAAATACGTGATGCTGTTTTCCAGGGAGAATATGGGAGGATATTCAAAATTCAATACGTACTAATTGCATGAATCCTACATTGCATTGCAACTCATTTGGGAGAACCTCCTTAGTATTAAAGAAGTTAAAGAAGCAAATTATGTTGCCTTAAACGTTAATGGGAAGTAATGAAATGCAAGTAATAGCATTCAGTCTTACAGTTGAAGCATAAGAAAGAGCCAAAAAGACATTAGTCTGGGCAGTAAGCAAAAAAATGAGCAAATGCAGACCAAGAGAAGTGTAAGTTCTTTGCTATAAAACAACGTTCTTGGTGATTAGGCAAGAAATAACTTAGACAGAAGCTGGAAATGGTTGGAGGCTTGGGTTGAGCATACAAAAGTAAATTTGTCCAAGTTGTCAAGTGCCATTCATCCCATGCTAAAATCTGTATATTCTATTTCGTTTCCTCGTGTCTGTGTTTTAGAAAGTTAATTCTGGTAACAGAAATCCACTGTTAATCAGAGATAGTAAAATATAAGCTGCTTCTGACTGATGCCTATTTAAATGGCAAAATAGATTGATTTGTAAAACTCTTCTTAACCACGGCTTTTAGAAACAACAACAACAAAATGTATCAGGAAGAGGACCTTTAAGTTACATCTGCTATTTGTTACTTAACTGAAGTAACATCCTCTACTGAAAGAAAGCGATGAATCATTTCTGTTGCTCGTGTGTCCAGTGACATTTCTGCAGAGATGTCACCTCCCAAAGAGCCCAAGCCACTTGGCTTCAATTCACAGCATTAGCAGCGACATTAATCTTGAGACAGAATCCATTCCCAGATAACACGAAGAAAAAAACTTCAAGAGATTTAACAAAGTTAGCATTTAATGCAAGGATGCATTTTATAGTAAAAGAAATGCTAAATTCATTGAAAAATATTAAATAACTAGATTCAATGCTGTGAGCCAGGGACACTGGATACTGAACACAAGGAACGATTTACGATAGTAAGAAATGTCAAATGACAAAAGTAAAACGATTTAGTCATGAGATCGAATGATGTCCTTTATTTGAGGAAAAGCGATCTGTGCATCGGGGGAATTGCAGTGCCTCACCGCACGGGGGCGCTCTTCCCGGGGGCAAGAGAGAGGTGTATGGAGGGTTAGAAAAGGCAAGTGTCGCGGGAATAGGGTGAGATGGCTAGGAGGTCCTGGGCGGGGGTTCTTTCTTATGAGGCCAGCAGGTCCTGTTTTTCAGGGAGAGGTGGAGGATTGTGGTGGCTGTTAGGTGTCCTTGACAGGTGTCCCAGTAGATGGCAGGCTGGCTTAGGTTTAGATGTGTGACGTGGGCCAGGCCACTGAGGAAGCGTGGCCTCAATTTTGTGAGTCCTGATATATACGAATTAACTCTATCCGAAAGAATAACATGTATACAAATGGCCAAATAACCAAAGATCAGAGATACAGCCCTACTGCGTGTGCCATCTTGCGCTCACGGCCTGCTGTGGAACTGAACCATTTATCTGCAAAGCAGGATAAATAGTGTTTTTTTTTTTTTTCTGAAACATTTCTCTTCTCACTCTCACGGATGTTTCCTATTTTAAGCATATGATTATTTTTATAACGTTCCCTCAAATATTGTAAGGAATAAACATCTAGCATTGCATAGTTAAAATGTGTAATGTTTGAGTCTAACACTATTTCTGGCAGTGACGATATTATTTCCATGAAAAGGGAATAGTTTTTTTCCCCCTAATTTTATTTTAAATTAACTACATTAATCTAAACAATGCAAATTGCATTACAGTTTATGCCCTCACATGAGAAATTCTAAGACATAATTTCCTAAAACTTTTATATTTATCATACTTCTTTTTGGTTTTCCTCTGCTTTCTGCTAAGAGACATGAAAGGCTATTTAATCACCTACTTTTTTTTTTTTTACATGAATCCTCTGTTATTCCAGTATATAACGGTTGTGTTTTCTCCCATCATTCTGACCCTTCATTCCAATGAAGATTAAGTTTGATTTTATGAAATTCTCTGGTTTAAGTGATTCTGTGAATCCGATCCTGATGAGAAATTTTAACAAAACACTTACATTTTGAGAGTCGTTTCTCATTCTGATGTGCTATTTTCAAGTGAATAAAATGTACATTTTAATTCATAGCAATTATTAAAAATAAGTTTGTGTTTCTGTTTGGGGATAAAATTGTACTTTCATAACTTCTTCTCAGTGCCTATTTAGACTTTGTAGGAATAAATATTGTCTGATTCTGAAAAAGAACAAAAAAGTGCAAGAAGACTTGAGTTAATATATGTTTTTATAGGAGATAATTTCAAATACATATTGTGTTTTCGCCACAGTTTTCATACAAAACTGAGACAACTGGTGTAAACCAGACTTCAATCTGTGAACCATTTGATTTATTATGCAAAAATTTATTTTGCATTTTTAAAACAGATATTAAAAAAACAAAACTATTTTAATCAAGAGATTTCTCAAATATTAACAGATGCAAAATTAATTCAAATTCATTTTAAGAAAAAATCAGACCAGTGATTTAAAGTTTTTTCATCATTTGCTTTCGATTTTTCTGGATCGGTTGCATTTTTTTTCTTTTTTCTTTTTTTGTGGTTTCAAATATACTTTTATTACCTAAAAACAAACAGTTCATTTTCTTGATGTCAAAATATTTTCTAAAATAGATTTTCCTTCTTTATTTAATGTATACTAACACCGTTAACACTTTACAACTGGGAGTTTCTAAAGTGAGTCAGGCTGCATTCTTTG
Organism: Macroglossus sobrinus; assembly: GCA_004027375.1. Taxonomy (NCBI): domain Eukaryota; kingdom Metazoa; phylum Chordata; class Mammalia; order Chiroptera; family Pteropodidae; genus Macroglossus; species Macroglossus sobrinus. The sequence continues at coordinate 56,246 of PVKZ01002452.1, forward strand.
ACAATTCTCCCTCACAGTGGTCGCCAGCAACTCCCATCGAACATAATCTTGCAATTAAGAATCCTAGAATAAAGAACAAGCCTCTTTCTGTGTAATTCCAGTGAAATTCCCGAAGTTGGCTCTAAATGGCCTAGCACTGATCATGTGAGCCTATCGAAAGCCTTGAGATGGAGTGGAATAATCGCCTTAGAATGTACGTAGCACAGAGTATTTTAGTTTTAAACATTATTGGTAAATTGGTGCAGCCACTATGGAAAATAGCAGAGATTTTTAAAAATATTAAAAATAAATTTACCATACAACCAACAATCTCACTTCTCAATACACACACACACACACACACACAAAATGAAAACAGGATATTGAAGAGATATCTTCATTCCCACGTTCACTGCAGCAATATTTACGATAGGCAATCTATGGAACAACCTGTGTCCATCAAAAGATGAATAGATAAAGATGTTTTTTTATATATAGTATACAGATGTACTATATATGCAAATGTTCTGAATATACATATATGTGTAAATATATAATATATAGTACATATTTTATATATCATATATAGTATATATATTTTATATATCATATAGAGTGTGTGTGTGTGTGTGTGTGTGTGTGTGTGTGCGTGTGTGTGTGTATTTCAGCCATAAAAAGAAGGAAACTCTGCCATTTGTGACAGCATGGGTGGACCTTTAGGGCATTACGCTGAGTGAAATAAGTGAGACAGAAAAAGATAAATAGGGCATGGCCTCACTTATATCTTGAAGCTAAACAAAAACAAAAGAGAAAACAAACAAAAAGTCAGCCTCATATAAACAGAGTAGAAAAATGGGTGCCAGGGGATGGGGCTGGAGAATAGGGGGAAATTCGTAAAAGGGCATAAACTTTCAGCTATAGGATGGATAAGATCTGAGGATCTGATGGTAGTAATGACACTCTAGCGTATAATTAAAATTTGCAGAGAGTAGAAGTTAATGTTCTCACACACAAAGAAGGAAATATGTGAGGTGATGAATGTGTTAGTGAACTAGATGGGGGAATTATTTCATATGTATATGTTAATACATATATATATATATAATTTTATATGTCTATAAGAAATCACTAGACATGGGTGGGTAGGGTTAGATTAACTTAAATTATGTTGACAGAGAAAGAGGAAGGGTTACTACTAGAAGAAAAAAAAAACCTATTCTTATTACTAGAGTAAGAGATGCAAGAATGCAAAGCCACCAACGTTCTTCAGCCTTCTGTAGATATAGCCCTAAAACAGTACATAAAATGACATTCAAAAACAATTATATGTGTATACATATTTACGCGTAGAGGGTAAAGATGCTTATAATATTTCTCACTTTTGTTCCTAGGCAAGAGGAGACACTTTATCTTCAAAAGCACCAGAACACTTGGCAACGCCATCTGTGTTTAAGAAACTTTGCATCTATGCTGTGTACTGTAGCAGCAAGTTTAATGGTGATGCTTCCGTCTGAGCATTATAATTATAATGCGTACAGCCTGCTGTCTCTGCTCAGGGAGACAGCTTGACTGGTGGTCATAGGCTGATCCCTGACCTCTGTCAATGGGAATCTATGCATGACTGCCGCTAAGGCAAAGGTCATAAGCAAAAAAGCGTTAGTGAACGACCCATGGCCATTATAGGCAGATTTAGGTGAAGATGAAAGTTAAGTGGGTATGATCTCTTATTAGCATTTTACAAAGTAATGTAGTGGGAATGCATGTGTGTAAAATAGAATAGAATCAAGCTAACGTTTATGGATAAACTGTATTCTAAGCATGTTACATATAATTCTGTGTATCCTTGGTCATTTTAAAAATATGGGCTTCCATTGTGATGAGAAATATTAATGCGATTAAATTAAGATTTATTTTAAAATTTATTTATGTGAAACTACCTTTAATAAGACAGCTCATCATTTATACTTATTCATTCTCAAACAGAAAGAGCCTCCAAGAGAAATTACTAATTGAATAGTGAGACATTATTAGTTCTTTGCACAATTTAGATAATATAAGTTGATGATAAACTATATTTAAAAAATCATATTTGGAGTACTAATAAGTTTTTAAACAAATAGGTAAAAGAAGCTGATGAGGCTTTCTTTCTTCCTCCCCTGGAATCCCAAAGCACGAGGTTTCTGGGTTTTTCCTTTCTCTTGGGGCAGGGGACATGGAGAGTCTTTTGGTTAATGCTAGTAGAGAAAGCAAATTGTCTTAGTCCTTTGGAGCTGCTAAAACCAAATGCCACAAACCCGGTGACTTACAAACAACTTTTTTTTTGTTTGTTTTGCTCACAGTTCTGGAGACTGGGAGAGAGTCCAAGTGTGGCGCCAGTGGGGTCACGTTCTGGTGAAGTCCCACTCCTGGTGGCAGTCTGTACCCTCCTCGCTGTGTCCTCACGCGATGGAAAGGGTTAGGGAGTTTCGGAGGGATCTTTTTTATGAAAGCATTAATCCTCTTCGCTAGGGCTCTGTCCTCAGGCCCTAGTCACCTCCCAAAGGCCCCACCTCCAAATACTGTCACACTGGGTGTTAGGATTTCACCCTAAGACATTGGGGCGGCAGCGAAGGGGTGTGCGGGGAGAATTAGACCATAGCAAGCATCTTTTTAATTTGGTTGCATTCAGTATTTTTGGCTTATCATTATAATATTTCATGGTGCCTCTTTATGTCCGATGTTTTTAAACCTGGCTTGCCCTTTGAGTCTGCATAATGTAGGTCTTTAACGCTCAGAAGTTAAAGTTTCGTTTACGTAATACATTTTAAATATTTTATGAATTTTAAAATTATAATATTTAACCTTCAGAGTCTGTTCCAGCACATCTATTTTTTTCTTCTTCAGGAATATAATTATTTCCCCTATTTTGCATATACTTTGTCTTCTGCATCTCTCGTCTCCCTTCTTACTGTTCTCTTTCCCTGATGCCCACAGCCCGGGAGCCATCCAGCGCCCTGTACGTCACTGATTCTATTGATTTTGCTTTCATTATTTCCAGTGCAAATTTTTGTTCCATGAATGATATTCTTTGCTTTAATCAAAATTATTTAAATCATTCCTCAATTCAGAGCTCACCTGACTCTTTTCAGATTACTGTGATGTCCTTTCAACTCAAGTTTTTTTGTTTTTCTGTGGGAGGCCATATCTATATATCTATATATAGATATATATCTATATATCTATATATAGATATATATCTATATCTATATCTATAGATATAGATATAGATATATTTATTTATATATATTTATATATAATATATGTAAATATATATAAATATATATATAAATATATATAAATACATAGATAGATATATTTAACTTTTTAGAAGCTCTCAAACAATTCACTAAAGTTTAGGTATGGCTCCTGCACTGGAAAATTTTTAGACAAGTTGCTTCCTTTGGATGTCATTCGCTTTGTCTTTGCAGAATTTTTTTCCCATATAGCCTATGATTTTTTTTTAACGAAGCATTATCTATACAGAACTGGTGTCGATATACCTGTGTACCTCATTTCTGCCTAGCGGGTGTCCCTCCTAAGACACGCCTCTAGAGAGCACGCGGAAAACCGAGTTCCTGCTGCTAACGCCATCCACTCAGAGGAGAATTTCTGTCCACAGCAGAGCTGCTGTCTCGAACTGACTTAACGAGAGACTCACACAGTTGTACGTGTTGGAGGGATAAGTGTGTATTCATTATCGTGTTCTTGCTGTTGTAGACCCACTCTGCGCATGCAGGGACCTGAGAATTAAGGAGGTATAAGATATCCTATTTTTCCTCCTCCTCCCCTTTGGCTCCCTCTCCCTGTCTTTCTCCATCTCTTCTTGTGTTATGTGTGGGAATCAAATCGAATGCATACTATGGTACTAGAGGATGATGTACCATATGACGTCATTGAAACAGGTATACCAGTTAATTCAAAGGAAATCCCATATCAAGTGACAACAATGCAAGAAAAGAAACAGCAAAACAGATAACGTCGAAGGTAGTTTTAGTTTCAGATTTACTAAAAAAAATATACTCTCCAATGTGCTTTATCCCTATCTACCTACTCTTCTGTCTTTTAGGGGTTGATATCAGACGTTCATATCTGGAAATCATCATTTTTCTGTTAATGTGAGCAGAGTTTTATAAGACATAAAAGTTAAACTAAAAGTTTTTTTTTTCTAAAGTAGCAGTGAGATGCAAGACTTGCTTAAATCAAGCAATTCTTAACTTTTTTTCTATATTAACCTATGAGTGACTTATTCTAACTCAATACTGACTATTTATTAAAATATATTTTTCCTTTAAAGAGAAAAATTTGTTATAAACATATAAGTATATTTCCATTAATTTATAAATGTAAGTGTAGGATGTCCTGTTAAATAACATCCTCCTCAGTGTATATTTGAGTAGTTATTTTTATTAAAAATCAATCTGAGACAAAATATTTGGTTGTTCCAACTATAATTACATAAAAGACGTTAACTGTAGCCTTTGGAGACTGTGCAGCTCATGCTATAGGCTCGCCTTATTCACACACATGAAGTCTGCAGAGCACAGAATTAATCTCTAAGGCATGTTAATGTGCTTCTTTGACAACTCTTATTAACTATAACAAGGTATTTAAATTGCAGATACCCCGCTCAGTGAATATTCAAAAGGCACTTGACAGCTCTACACTAGAACACCAGATGCTCTGAGACAGAACGTTACTTGCTTTATTTTGTGATTTATAAAAGGTTGACTTAGTTTCATAATTTCCTGGCATTAGAGAGATGGGAAGGAGAAAGAAGGATGGGAAAAAGGAAGGAAGGAAGGAAAGAAGGGAGAAGGAAGGAAAGAAAGCGACTCTAACAGGGCAAGAGCCAATCATGTGTCAGGCACCTTTACGTTATTTTCCCCGCTGTTATTTGAGCATCATTTATCTCACCTTTTCCCACCCGACTCTGCTCTTCAGTGTGGGAGTTTCTGATCATTCAGACCTCCCCCCGGCACTACTGAAATTAAGTTGCCAGAATGTAAGTCTATTTGTCTTTTTTTTTTTAAAACTTAGTTTTAATATTAATTCATGAAGTTACATGGGTTCTGTCTCAAAAGAAAAAAAAAAAAACTAATATACTTTTTTTTTTTTTTTTTACCCAAAAGAAATGATTTATATCCTTTGGCTAGTATGACATTCTTGAGAATTAATCTTTGTAAAGGGATCATTTATTTTGTTCATAAAGCAACAGTAGAAGATTTTAGTCACGGAGCTATCCCCGGGGAGCAGAAGATTGACAGTTCTTTTATGTCCTACAAACTCTATCCCTCCTCCCCAGTACTGTACATTTTCCAGAACAGAAAGCCACAGAATAACACCCTGAAATAACCAGGAATGTCAGAATCCAATAGGCTTGGTCTTAAACCCGCGTCTGGCTTTTCCTGGTCTACATACTTTACATATTCTAAATCTCAAATTTCTCCCTCTCTCTTATAATTGATAGAGCAATGTCTGCTTTTCAAGGTCGATATAAAAATTAAATTGCTAATATGAATTGTAAATGAGTTGACATTACACACACACAAAAAAGCGCTTGGTATCTATCGTTTGGTTAAGATGTATTACAATTACTGCAATCTTTCCCAACTACTTTTTTTTAAAAAAAATTTTACTTTTTAAAAAAGAGGATGAACTATGGAAATAATGATGGAGACTTCAAATGGAAATTCAAGAGATTATCGATAGCTATTGAGTGGATATTTCATTCGTACAAACCACCACATTGCAAATCAGCAAAAGACTTTTGGCTGCTCAGGACTGAATCTTGGTCCCAGCTGACCTGGCTCCCTCACTGACACTTAACCTCCCCCGTCCGCTGTCACCACCCTGTGCCCAATGCTCCGGTCACAGCCACCCAAAGCGGCACTTGTGTTCAATAGGAAGGCAGCTCCTCTTGTATTTATTCTTACTGTAAAACTCTACAATTGTTTTGAACTTTCCAATTTGGCATATTAACTCTAGGTTTTTTTTTTTAACTTTCTATACTTCTTTTTTTGGAAATAACTTATTTTCATGTGTGGCAAATACATAAAAAATAACATTTGCATTTGAAGCATTATTAAGTATACAATTCAGTGTCATGAGTTGCAAGCATCATCATAATTCCAAGAGTTTTCTTGACTCCATAAGAAACTCTATAACCATTAAGCAACACCTGCTTGTTTTCCTACTCCCCCAGCCCCTGGGAACCTTTAATCTATTTTCTGTCTTCATGAGTTTGCATATTCTACATACTTCATGTGAGTGGAATCATAGAATATTTGTCTTCTTTGTGCTTGACTTATTTCACTTAGCATAATGTTTTTGTGACATAAGCATGTTGTAGCATATATTAGAACTTCATTACTTTTTTTATGGTTCAATAATATTCCATTATATATGTATATCATTATATTAGCTTTTTAGAGATGCTGAAACGTAGAACCACAAACTGCTCTGGATATTTACATGATTTCCTTACGTGTAGAAAATCATACGCAAATAGTAGATCCACTTGCAGTTGTGTTAAGCTGCAAATATACGTATCAATATATATTTTAAATATTCAATGGCAATTACTTAGAATAATAAATACTCTTTAAAATTGGTTGAAAGTAGTTTTGTATACTGTATATCACTTGATTACCAGTATCTACCATCCAAAATCAGGGAAGAGATTAAAGAGAAAACAAAGTTTCCATATATGACAATAATGAATTCTATTACCCTCAAATATGGCATAAAAATATGCCTCGATTAGTCTGTTCAGCCATGTCAGATGTCCAGGAGTTCTTCTGTGTGCTTGTGAGGAAACGCAGTAACAAACACCAAACCTTAGTATGTCAAGCAACAAGGACTGACTTGTTAACTTACTATGTGTGTGTCACCATTTGACGGGGGCTTATTCACCACATAGTATTTGTCTCTGCTCTCAGACTAGGCAGACACATTCTGTGTTAGCCTCTTAGATCTACTACCCAGAAATGCATGATTCACACCTTGCCTTTCATTCAGCAATGAAAAACATTTAGCCCAGCCTGACTGTTAAGTGGCAGAATAATATAATCATCACCAGGAGAAAAAAAGGGACACTGTGGACAGTAACAAAAACTACCATATGGGTATTTTGTTTTCATCATTGAAATGCAAGAAAGATCCATAATGCTGTAAAAAAGGAATAATCGTAACTTCATAAAAAATAAAGCAGAGATAACATAAAATAAGAAACACTTTTAAAGAGTAAATCTAGAAATTAGAAAAGGATCAAAGAATTAGATTAAATAAAAAATACTCACCAGACCTACAATACAGCTAAATAAGAAGAAAAATGCACTAATATTAAAAGAAAAAAAAGTAGATAAACCAACAAATGTAGAGACGTAAAGAGATAACAGCTTGGCATTTTCTAAACTAATAAATTAGAAAATTTTAGTAAAATTGAAATTTGTCGAAAAGTAAAATGGATGAATTTATGGCTAAAGAATTCAAAATGTGAATTTAATTATCACAAAGGAAATTAAAAGTCATCGAAGAATGTTTTCTCTTTTACACTTCTTATGTAAGTCAGCCTATGATCTTTCCAGAATAAAATGCATTTAACTTTTGACAAAATTCTTTTTGCATAGAAAAGTAAAGTTAAACAAAAGTCTGCTATTAAGAGGCAATTTTGTCCTTTATAATGAAATAAAGGACTGTACAACCTCAAGCAATGTTTATTACAAAGCTATAAGATGTTAAATAGGTACTTTTTTGAAAGCAATCAATGGCAAAGCCAATTTGTGTTGATCTATCTCGATAAGCAAAGCAATTCAGAATTCTCAGAATAAAATATTTTTCATATTTATTTAATGAGATCCACATATTCGAGTACAGTGATTTTGCTTCTGCTAGCTAGTTATTTGCTAGTTCCTGAAAGTATTTTTTAAACCTGCTCTAATAAAAGTTGGGTACTACAAAGAACAGCAAAAGAGAAGAATGTACATAATGCGGGAGGTTATAACATACATTAAAATATACCCAACACAAATCAATGCCAAGTACAGGTCTTCGTGTTCCCAACTTTAAACACAGAACACTGTAGGACTGCATGCAAAGTGCATTTTCCCTTTTTTCCTCAAAATTACCCACCTAGAATGCTAATCTTATCAGTCACTGCAGATTTTGTATACCGCCCTTACACCTGCATTATTTTGAAAATAAAGCAGATTTGAAGCATAACTCTTCAGTATACAATCATAGGACCTCAAATAAAACCAGCTTGAAATAATTTCCAATGCAATATCTAAAAAAACAAAGAATTACCATATGATCCAACAATTCTACTATTGTGTGTGTGTGTGTGTGTGCGTGTGTGTGTGTGATCTTCAAAATAATTGAAAGTAGGTACTAGAACAGGTTCATAGCATCATTATACACAATAGCCAAGAGGTGGAAGCCACCCAATTATCCATGGACAGATGCATGGATAAACAAAATGTGATATGTACACCCAATGGAGCATTATTCACACTTAGAAAGAAAAGAAATCATGACACAAACTACAACATAAATGAACTTTGAAGACTAAGCCACATAAACTAGTCAGAAAAGAATAAATATTGTACTATTATTTACAAGCTATTAAATCTATAGATATTTCAATTCTCTTTCTTCTAAAATAGAACTGAATGTAATTTTTTCAGATTGTTGGGAGAATAGATTATAGTAGATTTTAAACCATGTTGCTATTGAGCCAATGAAAGTAAAACTGGTCTATGTCATTTGTCATTACTTGTTGATTCAATAACTCAAAGCCATATATTATACTTGAAGCAACTCGTCTTCTTGACATATTCCTTACAAATCATCAGTTAGATTAATAGGTACACATTTGTTAGTGGTTCTGTTGTTTAATAATGTGTTTTTTTCATTCATTCTAAAGGCCATGGTTTCTGCATGTTCTGCAGAGGGATTTCCTGTAATAAATACAATCTCTACCAAGAGAAGCAGTTGTGAAAGTACCATTCCAAGTATTGTTGCTTTCGCCCACAAGGCATCATCACCAGCATCATCAAAGTACATCCCACATATAAATACAGACTGAACAAGTCTTAATTTTACTGGAATCTGTCCCGAGCCTTCTGCTTCAAATATAGGAGATTTCAGTAGGTGAACAGTTTCACTGCCTGGGCATCTGTAGATGACACTCTCAGCTAATCAGGGAGAGACAACAGCAATGTTCATTTCTCTTTTTTACAGAAACGAGGCCTCACCCCGCTGCTTGCTGCGATCACTTCCCATTGTTCCATTTGTCATTAATTTTTTACCTAAAGCCTCTGGCTCAGCCAAGGGGCTTAACCCATATAACTGTCATCAATATGATTGTTGCCGATATGTCCTTCTCTATCCCTTCTCAGTCATATGGAGTAGATTAGATTATCATGACTTTATAGCTTAACCTTCTCCACTGGGTAGCAAAGAAACTATAACTGTTACATCAATATAGAGTTGAGGAAAACCATCCCTTTAAACATCTATTATGAATTTGGGCAGTTATTTTTTTTTAAAATATCACCATTGTATCCTACTAGAAATTAATCCCTTGCTGGGAACTCGTAAATGCAACCAGGTCCCTGAACTATTGTAGGAGCAGTCAGAGAAAATGAAATATTTATAGACGTTGGGGAAAAACTTATATAAATTCCACCACAATCTTCACTCTCTCTTCCCTAATTTTCCTACAGCAGCTCAACAGTAGATTAAGTGATGATACTCCTTTATTTCTATGTTTTTTTAAGTTTCAACATGCAGCCGTTGTCATCTCTCTAGATACTTACTTTCTCTTGATTTTGTTATCAAGTGTTTTGGTTGTTCTTTTCAATTCTACTACTTAGCATATGACAAGGTATGTGATAATTTGTATGTGGTGATTTTTTATCCTAATATTTTCCTGCACCTCAAATAAGATTTTTTTTTACCTGATGATATTTAAGCAGAGATTCCAAATTAAAATAATAATTTCTGTTTTAGTCATGTACTGGTGTTAGGTGACATCTGTTTCTGTTGCTGGGCATGCAAATTTAAATCCAAAATAAGTCCCTATTCCATTTAAGATCCATAGATATCCACATAGAGCTGTGAATACCAGACCCATCTACATTCAGAAGGAGATTTTTCTCCTTATATGCCCTGCTTAAAATTTTCCTCTGTGTCCATAATACTTGTTATGCCATACGTCTTTTATAAAGGAGTCTTTTATCCTTGAATCATTCAAGGGCCATTTTCTAGACCAGCTGGACAGTCCAATATCTTCTAAAAATAGTTATTATAAGTTAGTACTATAGTATTTATTATTATTATTATTATTATTATTATTATTAATTTCCTCTGATGCTAGAAGAATATCACTCACTATTAATTCTGCCCATTGAAGGAATTTGTCTTTTCTTTTAAAATTTTCTCAGAATGAAACATCTATCAGAATATGATTACTTTACATTTATAATTCAATCTTAGCTTGATTTTAAGATTGAAATATCATTATTATCAAAATAATCTGTGTGCTTTCCTTTTATCAAGGAAATAATATATAGAAGAATGTAAAAATCTTTGTGAGAGTACTGTAAAAATGTATTTTTGGCCACATTACATAAATGGAAATTTGCTTTGACTTTTTTCTGAAGTAGGAGTCAAAGACAGCATTAGTCAAATGGATCTCAACAGAATGCCAGTATTCTTTAGTTTATGACACAGTTCAATTTGTTAACAACATTTCTGTGTATTTAACACCTTTGAAAGCATCACTTTGTTTAGTCATCAGCAGCCCACTGTAAATGTCCAAGATCTGTCAACTTTTTTAATAAGCTCTACTAGACTAGTAAGTAAAATATTCAAGTATTGGTACACCTGCTCTAACATGTCTTGAGTAAGAGCAGAAAACCCCTTATTCAACTTCCCCATCACACTCCAGGTAACCAATATTATTTTTTTTCAAAGCATCTGATTGAATGGACCTTTGTAATTCTAAAGATTCCCATCAGAAATCTTTTATTAAAAACATAAAACCAGCAGATTTTCTTTTCCCAGTGTCTGTGCAAGGAAAGAACCCCCAATCAGATATCATAGATTTTTAATGTCAAAATGGGGTATGACAGAAATCATGCATAACTCATACAAATTTGTTTGTGAAAGCTGTTTGTATCTGTCCACAAAAAGAGTTAATTCCTAGACAAAATAACCCTTAGTCTCAGGACTTGCCTATTCAGAATCTCTTATTTTTATAGGATTTCTAATAATAAGGGGTGAAATCAGTCACATCTATTATGACCTGATACTTTTACAATCTCCCATCTGAATAATATTTTAATTCCTAACCAAGGTCATAATTTAGCCTCAACTAGCCTCATTCTCGTGCTTTGGATAACTGCTCTATTTTGACTTTCACTAATATGGCTAAAAGCAGCCAAGAAACCAAAGTTTATGATTATTTGACTCTGGTATGTATCTTGTTCTTTATTTTGCTAACACTGGACTTATCACTTCTATATTCCATTTCCCTTAACTGACTATAATGCTTGGGCAACCTCGAATCAGGAATGGTTTAGAAGCCAATCCGGCATTAGAGATGGTTCATTCTTCCTTTTCTTTTCTTTCTTCGTCCACAAAAAGCCTTAGCCATGTGTAAATTAACCTGGAGTTGTTTGTATAATCCTGCCAACTATACTCGTTGCAACAATTATTCCTGTATACTCACACAGGCACTAATAAAAAAAAGATTCAACATTGCCAGAGAACAGAAATGCTGGCATACATCAGAGCAATCAGAGACAGCCACACAAAACTTTCAACATGCTCTCATGTTCACCAAGAACATGCTGCATATCTGATTGTGAGCTCCAGTATATAGATGAAATATATTATGAGATATCAGATAAATCTCCTTACAGATTAACTAAGAGGAATTACCCACTGATCATTCTATTGCTTGGCTTCCTGGAGCATAAAATTTCATAGCATAGTCTCTCAACTACAATTTCCTAAGTAATTGACCTGTATTTATATTCTGGCCTAGACTTTGTTCTAGACATCAGTGCCCCATACAGGAATAGAAAATGTTTCCTGCTACTACATAGATATATAGGATATGTATAATAGATACATAAACAAATTGTATGAGATATTCTAAAAGCAGTATAGAAATACCAAGGAGAAAATACTTCAGTCACAAAAAGAGAAAAAGCTGCCTGAAGCTGGATAGATCAAACTTGAATTATAAATAGGTGCTATATCTGTAACATTAATGAAAAGTAATTCATTGGCAAATGGCATTTTCCATTTGTATTCATAAGATATACTAGTATATATTTAACTTCCTTAGGAACTTAGAAAACAAAGATCACAATAGAATTAAATGTGAGTTCCAGCAAGTTTAAAATTTTACTTAAGTTTGGTACTTTTATTTTTTAAAAATAAATTTCCAACTTCTACGGTAAATGTTCTTTAAAAGTGAGTGCAATTCAGCACCAAGTTGCCCCAAAATATGTACCTTACCTGTTAAACTCATAAAGAAGTCCTCATCCTAAGAGTTGTATATTAAATACTGATGGGACTACATTGTATAGTAATAGATATTGCTTTACGCAGAATATTACATTATAATGCTTCCTGTCTTCAGAAATAAATAATTGGGATATACAGTTGAGATTTTGAAGAACTTCCCATCATAATTAATCTATTTATATTTGTAACACAACCTAACTACACATAATACATATAAATTGTCTAGGACTTCTAGTTGTAGTAATCTATGCAGGGGTTTAAGTACATCACATAAAACATTGATATTTTTTGGAAGCTTGGGGAGCAGTTGAACATATGGGAGAATTATCTTTACATTGTACAATCTCCAGTCCATTTATAAAATGAAGTATGTTCTCATGTGTTGGAGGAAGGCTGGAATAATGGTAGTTCCAAATATAAATTCAAAAAATAACTACTTCACATGTAGCTTCTCTCAGCCCCCCAAAGAATGATGTTCTTATTTAGAAATTGTCATCTAAGAAAAATAAACACTTAGGATTCAGGACACGAGGGAAACCACCCACGAGGGGCCAGCCTCGCTGACAGAGAAAGGGGATCTTCGGGATCACAATGGTGCAAGAAGCTGAGAGTGAAGCATGAGGAGGAGAGTAATTTAAAAAATGGAAGGGATGGGGAACTTGATTCGCTCGAACAAATTAGAAGAGAGGAAATGACAAGAAGAAGAATGGGATCGTTTTTAATTCCAGGGATGGTAAAAAGTTGTTCCAAAGAGCAAAGATAAACTCAGTAACCAGTGTGGTTCAGCAGTCAATCTTATTTTTCTAACACGTCCATAGAGATGCTGAACCAGAACGACAAGTCATGATTACCTAGAATTCTGAAATACAGCAAGTGCGGTCATGAGCAAAATCGAGGACCACATACATACAAGGGGTATGTGGTAACATCCCTAAACGCAGAGTGCCTTGCACTTGCTGGCTGCTGATGACATCAACCCGATGTGACACAAACAGAATTGCAAAGATTTGAAACTCAAAAAAAAAATTTCAATCACAGGATCTAAAATTTTATGTGGCCAAGACATAGTTAAGATATGATTTTGTGTATATACAACTAGGCACCTATGTCCACCTCAGGACAGACAGACCAGTATAGGAGCTCACCATAAAACAGGTAGTTCTTATCTAGGTCTTTCCATTCCCTTTATTCCTCAAAGGCAACATCTTTTAGCCTTCAAACACCACCGATATACTTCCTCCCAATGCTCTTTGATTTTGTCAACTACATAGCAAATTAAGCTCCTATTGTATAATTTGTTAACTCTTCTCTGAAATTTGCATATTATGGAATGTGTCTCTAATTAAGGAAGGATTTAGTTTATCTTTTGATATCTCAAGCCAAGCACAATTAGTGCAGACAGTTTTGAGAAAGAGTCCTGTGATCGTCCTGTGCCTACGGCAGAAAGTGGAATGGGAGGGCTGCCCTCCTACACACGTATTACCTCTCTCTAGATCTCCCCTTTCTCCACTAATAAGAGGGCAAGACAATGTAATGATTCTTTCGAGATCTGACAGGTACACGAGACAACCACTGATATGAAATGAACACAGAGAAACTCGCAGTAACATGTTAACTAGATCCATCCCTAAAGATCATGAAATCCCTCTGCTAGTATCAGCTTCTGTTTTGCCTCACAAGAATGCTGAGGAGGATGTTAAACACTCGTAGAGAAAATGCCTATTAGAGATAGCAAAGAATTAAATATGTGATTTGCTTTGCCACCTAAATGACTATAATTAGTATTTTTTTTGGAAATGGCATTTTCACTTATATCTACATAATTAGCATGTAGCCCAAAGACAGTTATGCATGTCATTAGAAATATATTCAATTAAATTTGCTCTTTCATTTGATTGTAGCAATGAAATCAATATATACATTTAGTATACACTTTTTCTTGGCCATGGGGTAAAGTCTACTGCTCAAAAAAAGGCACTTTCGGGGAAATATTGTGCAATATACGATAGGATGTCTAAACATCAGTAGAGAATTATGTGTATGCTTATTTACAACGGCTGTTAGTCATTATTGCATAATGCATTCAAACAAGCTTCTGTCTGTCTTAGTATTTCTGCACATGCCATTTCTTTTGCCTGGAGCACCCTTGATGGTTTTTCACAGGTCTCAGTTTTCTCTGCTTTTAATAGTGAAATCTCCAAGGCAGCCGGGTCTTCCTCATAGCGCATGACTTTGAATGGGACAATGAAACGTGAGAAATGAGAGGTGCTCTTTTACACCAACCTCTTCAAAGCAATACGCTTGCTCGCGCTTTGTCATTCCCACTGCCTGGGTTAAAGACAGGTGGCAAGATCTGCAGCAGCCACTGTGGGGGACAGAGGAAAGTAATCCTTCTATGGGGTGATAAGCCTGGGTCAGTGCCTGAGGCATGGGAATAAGCTTAGTATATATTAAGAAGCAAAAAAAAAAAAAAAAAATTAGTGTGGTTGCAGCCTCAAGACTTAGGGAAGATTTAAGATTCTACAGATACAGTTCATGTAGAATCAATTAAGAACAAGGAAAAAAAACATATATTCTTCCCCTAAAATGATAGGAATCTGTCGTAGGTTCTACTGGTTAAAACCATATCAAATTGTGTGCTTAAGGATATGGAAGTGGCAAGGGAGGACTAATTTAAATTAAATGTGAATTAGCTACATCTGTTAAATCATTTACATATGAGATGAGACCCTAGATAACCAGACTTTTAACAGTAGCAACATAGGTGAAAAACTGCCATTTCAGGAAAGACAAATTTTTTGTTGCCAGATATCACAATTTCCCTCTAAAATCTTAACCTCTCCCGTGCTCAGTGAAAGGCATGACCATCCATGAAGTTAAATGTGCAGAAAATCACTATTCAGATTGTGTTATAGCTTATCCAACTAAAGACCACGCAAGTGCGTGCACGCACACACACAAACACACACACACACACACACACACACACACACACACACACACACACACACACTGCCCCATGGAATTCGTTGATTTTTTTTCAGGTTTTTTCATTCAATATATAGACATCTTTCAAGCTCCAGTTTAGATGTCACTGCCTTGAGATGTATCATATGATACCTCCCATACTAAACCCTCTGATTTCTCCTTACTGTATTATTTTCACTTAAGTCCCCTTATTGTGCTATTTAGTAGAAATATGCAGATAGTTGTGTCTTTAAATGGTTAAAATCCATTTCTCCAATTATACTGTAATAAGCTCCATGAGAGTGGGAACTTTGTCTAGCACATGCTATAAACTAAATTATGGCAAGAGTTATGCAATTAAGCCCATATTCATTCTTCATATCGCTTTCAACCTTAATCGATTTTGAGAAAACACAGAGATTTCTGAAATCTCATATCTTGAGTAAAGATTTAAAAAGTAAATAGAAAATGTATTTGATCCGAAGCAGGTTTACCCTTAGCCCAGTTATCCAGGGGATGACACGACTTGACACATGAAGCAGATATACCAGTGAGAGACATGGACTAGAATTGAAATAAGGGTTTGAAAGCCTTTGAGTGAAATTAGAAGATAATGGCCTGGACAGACTCAGAAATAAGAGTAGAGAGAAAGAGAAGGACAGAGGGATAAGTGCTCAATTGTGGAAAACAGTTCTGGAATTTGGGAATTCGTGAAGAAACCAGAGTGTTGATGTGAAGCTATAGTCAAGTTCATCGTGTTTAGACTTGGAATTGGGTGTGAATTTGCATTGCATGAATTAATAACTGTGTGCCTTGCCAAACATTACGACTGCCTGATCTGTTTTTAAAACTGAAGGGATGAGTGTTGAACTATATAACATGCTCCACTCTGGCTCAAATGTAGGCACGTGATAAATAGTCTATAAGTCAGATGATGGACGATCTGGACACTGCAATGTCACATCCTGGCCCTTTTCTCTAATGAAAAGAATAATTCCTAATACCTGTTCTAAAACATTTAGTGAGCAGTAGCTAAGAAGATTATATTACTAAAATAATTTATTTAGAAAGGTATTCAAAGGTTATATAATGAAATTGGTTGAATATTTATGTTTAAAAGCCAAAATATATGTCAAAGCATATCTTAAGTAACGTTACGAAATGGTTGATAAGTGATGACAGTTCAGAAAATTAAACTTTACTTTGTCCTGCCTTCACTAGGTCATTTCCCTCCAGGTTCTGGAGAACTAGCTGTCATTAACTCAGTTAAAATTCTTGGCTCATCGCTCCTTTCACCCTGATTTCATTACCTCTATAGAAAGAGCCTATGGCAGACTCAATATTGATCAAAATGACTCCTCTAGAGGAAGTTATTTATGTTTATATATTTGGGAATAAATCAGTATTCAGTTAGGATAACACGTTAGCTCTTAAACTAATAAAGTAACCCTATTAAAAATGATCTGCTTTCCCATGCATATCGATTTCGGAAGCTAATAGAAGGTAAACACTGCGAAGAAGCACCATGCTACCTTGCAGGAAAACGGGAAATGGCTCGCTACAGTTTTATGGTTCCAAGAGCCATTTAAAACTCACAGAGCTCAGTTACACAGATGTCATTAATGCACGTGGAGCATTATCAGTGCCTTCCAGACACAACGAGGCTCGTCATTGTCATGAGTCTGGCTCTCTTCTGATTCTGGAAGTCTCAGAGATTAGTGGGAAGAAATGTGTCTGAGCACAAGGAGCCATGACTGCGAAGGTTGCAGTGATAAAAATAGAAAAATAATATTGCTCTACCTGCAGTTATTTTGATAGAAATGATCTAAGAATATGAGTATAATACTGTACAGAATTCAATTTAAAATATATAATGCCAATGATCTGGTTTAAAATGTTGATAATTATTTCTAATACATGGAAAGGATTAACATAAAACATAGTATATAATTTACTCATTTAAAAAGCAAACTGAGTGAAAATAAGATGTATTTTAAATTATACTTTGTAATTAAAAAGCAAAATTGTATGTGTTTTAAAAAGCCTATCTTACGGCAGTTATAAGTACTGTATATATTCCATATTCTATTGAAAAGATGAGAAAAGAGATGCAGGCAAGCAGAGTAACTAAACTAGAATTGTATTCTCATAGCCCAGAATTTACAGTGGTTGACATTTTGTCATATTTACTTTGTCTTCTTTTTAAATTAAAGCAATACACATTACAGAAGAGATTGGATAACATTTTTCTCCTGTCTGCTTTCATCCTGAAACTCCTCTGGAAGAATTACTTATCTGAATTAAATGTAAATCTTTCCTGTCCTTTGCAATATTGATATGTCAGCCATTATTTTATAGAGAACTAATTATTTGCATCCATGTATTTGCCTAACTGTTGGGTTCTAGCTTCAGGAAACCAGAGGAAGAAATAGCAATAGCTCAAGTTATCAAAAATATGTGGGAAAAAAAATTCATGGTCATGTTAAAAGGAACTAAATGAGTTTTGCTTTTAGATGAAATCAACAACACAAGAAAAGTTGAAGCAAATATGGTACGATATTAACGATTAAATATAGGTAAGGATATAAATTTTATTATTCTATTTTTCTGCATGTTTGAAAGATTCATTAAGTCTTTGGGGAAAACCATTCATAGAGTTTTTAAAAAATCAAATAGTCTCATGTTTTCAAGAGTTGAGAAGATGAAAGCAAAATGAATCTGAAGCAATGATTATTTTGACTTTCTTTTGTTGTTCTGTGTCTGGCTTTTGACAAGGAACCACAGCCATCCACTGCCTAAGCTTCTTGTGGCAAGAAGAGACCAAGCTCACCTCCTTCTGTGCTCAGACAAGAAGAAGTGCATATCCTACTCTCCTCCCTTCTGCACCTGCTCACTTTTGCTCACATTCATCTCCTCCGAGCACCAATGGCCTTCTTTCCTCATCTCTTGTCACCAACTTCACTCTGGTAACTTCCATCGCTAGGAGCCATTATTTTCAATTCTTTAAATTCTTATTTGTCTGTTTTAACAAATGACATTTGCATTTATTACCTATCTTTAAAATTTCACTATTTTATTAAAGAACTTGTTGAGTGCAGCTTAGAAAATGTGACACTGCGATGTTGCTGTTTTGAAAAATAGCGACTAAATTCACTTAGCATTAAATTTGTAGGGAATTATTGTAAATGCTTTTTTGGATGGTCAGAGACACTCAACTGTGTTTTAGTGATACCTACTGAAATTGGAGTTTTTGTTATTCCCTTTTTACTTCTCTTATTTAAAACATTAGAATAATGTGTGTATTAACCTGAAACAGAAAAAATTAGGTAGGGGGGATGTAAAAAGAATTTAGGCTATGTGGGGAAATGTGATTTTTTTCCTACTCATTAGTTGAAAACTGTAAGAGTGACATAGTTCACATATATATCCTCATAAAGTTTTAGGTGCATCAAGAAAATCCATAGATACATTGAATATTTCTATATTCAGTATACCCTCTGTATTCTAAACTGTTTCTCTTCAATAGCCCAACTTACTGTTTTTGTACTTATTTCATTCCAGAATTTTATTCAGTAAATATTGTTTTTCATAAATGCATATTTTTTTCTTTTATTTCACTTGAGTAACCATGTTGTAGCATTAAGCTTTTTTAAAAAAAAAATGTATGCTGCACAACAATATGCTGAAGCTGCATTCAAGTGATGTGATTTCACATGTCAAGTCATTCATTCTCCATTTGGTATTTTCTAGATAAAAAAATATGAACTTAAGCTAAATATAAAAGGATTTTGATGAAAGGTTTAGTATATTTTTAATACTTTCACAAACAATGAAAAACTGTTGCTTTGGCAAGTTATAAAGGGTTTTACAAAATGAACACAACATATTCATTTATATTCTTTGGGTTTTTATGTCCTCTCAGAAAACACTTATTTATCCAAAATAAATATAATAAAGGAAACAAAACAAACTTGATAGGAAGCATCTTTTAGAATGTCTATTGTTGTCACCTGGCAATGGTGATTGTTAACCTTTGTCCTTTGCCCTCATATATAACCTTATTTCTTCCAATTCCACTATTTTTCCCATTGTGCTCATACCCCCAGCACCGAAGGCTGTCACCAGCCATGTATTTTCAGTACTGAATAAATGGTCTATCATTTTGACCTTTTAGGTCAATAATTCTGCTTTCCGTGTGTATTTCTCTTTTTTTTTTTTATTCTGGAGAGTTAGATAGTGCACTGATGCATTCTGGACATAAAATATGCTATCAAAATGCCATGTATTAAAACAAAGTAGAATTTCTATTTCCTTTATATAATTATATTTTAACCAGAGCAGAACGTTCTAATATTTACTTAGAGAAAAAGAAGTTTAATACCAATCGAAGTTGGAATTTTACTTTTTCATAATTTGGTTTTGTTGACTATATTGATTTAAGAAGAGAAGGAGACTTCTGGGCTGGAATTAACTGAGTTTCCTGTCCTGGCAAGGAATGAGAGACACAAAATCACTGTTAAGTGTTAAAAGGGAAAAGTAGTTCCAACAATATCATCATTTTAATCCTGTAACTTCAAATAGTGATTAATTTGGAGATTGTAGTTGATTTTCAGTTTTTTTTCAGAAATGCCCAAACATCACTCTCAAATGTCGTATTTTACTTTCAGTATGATAGATAACATATAACATTGCTGAGTGCTTTTTATGTTCCAGATGCTATTCTAAGTACCTTGTTTATATTAATTTATTTAATTTGCACAATAACCTGTGAGGGAAGTAATATTACAACCACTATTATGGATGAAAAAAACAAAGGCAAAAAAATAGACATTAAGTGGTGGAGGCACTGGATTTGAATCCTACAAAGTGACTTCTGTGCCTGTTCACGTGTTTAATCATAAACCATGTGTATTCTCGATTACAGTTTCTGCCTCCCCATGCCAAGACCAAAATAAGAACATTTTTAGAAAGTTTTAACTATTCTTAAGGCCTACATAACAAACACTTTTTTTTCTCATTTGAATGTTAGGAAGTTTATTATTAGTCATTTTATGTTTAACTAAACTCCATTTGGATGGGTTTTGGCTATTTTCTAAGAAAGAATACAAAGCAAAATAAAGAAAGGTCAGATACTAATTGTGCACTTTGCACTGACTAATCTACAAATGTCGAGGGAACAGATGTCGAACCCTATTAAGTGCGAACATTTAGAAAAGAATCCATTTAGATCTTTTTAGTATGCTAGTTCAACTAAGACTTCATATGTCCAACCACCGAGTAAGGAATTCGTGATGGTCTGAATGTTTGTGTTCTCCCAAAATGCACATGCTGAAATCCTAATGTCCTGCGTGATGGTATAAGGAAGTGTAGCCTTTGGGGGTGCTTAGGTCGTGACTCTGTACCCCTCATGAATAGGATTAATGCTCTTATAAAGGAGACCCCACAGAAATCTATTGCCCCTTCAACCATGTGAGAACACAGCGAGAAGTTGCCAACTATGAACCAGGAAGGGGACCTTCACCAGGACAAACCACACTGGCACCTTGATCTTGGACTTCCCAGCCTCCAAAATGGTGAGAAATAAATGTCTGTTGTTTATAAGCCATGCAGTCTGTAGTATTTCATTAAAGCAACCTTTATGGACCAAGATGGAATTGCTTATACTTTCTACATCAAAAATCACTACAAATTGCCTGGTTTATATGTTACTAGCTATGCAATTTATATGCATTAGTTTTAATACTGAAATAAACCTTTGAGGTTTATATTATTATTATTCACTTAACAGTTAAGAAAAAAATTGGGCTCTTTAGGCATCAGTTGGGATATAAGAATATTGATTCTAGCAGAATGAGAAAGAAAAAAAATAATTAAAGTCAAAAAATAATTTGCAAATTTTAATACACGGAGTAAATCATTTGGAATACTTAGAAATTAAGGATATTAAAAATAATTTAAATGATTAACACATAAAACCAGTACTACATCAAAGATACTATCCTTCCTTGTATGTAAAATTGCAAAATTATTTTCCTGAAAAATATCACAATTAATTGTGATTAATGAGAAGGGAACTTGGTTTTAATTGTCATTAAAATATAATTTTTAAATGCTAAATAAATTGTGTATGATGTATTTATTCAGGTATTCAGTTGAATTGCATATTATTATAAATGTAAAAATCAATACCATGAATGATTTCTATATCAACAGATATCACAAAGTAGTCTCAGCCATCACAGTGAGGGAAAAAAATAAGCATGGATGTCTTCCAATAAAACGGTATTTACAAAAACAGATAGTAGGATAGATTAGACAAGAAGCTGCGTTTGCCAACCCTTGAGTTAGACTAATGAATCGCAGGCAGGTGATAAATGCAGGTATTTTCTTTCAACATTTCTTAATAAGATGTTTACACAAAGTCACGGAAAAAGTGTGAACAGTTAATCTGAAGATTCTTACCGTGAATTTTGCAAATGTTTTTTATTCATTAAGTCATTCACTCAAACATTTATTGCTGTGCCTATTGAACTTCATCTATTTTCATTTTTATATACAGTAAAACTAGCAATCGTAATATGTTTTAAATTTGTACTTAGATTAATCAATAAAATAACTGAATAGAATCTGGTTAAGAAAATAGTACCATCGAAGCAACTGAAGTGTCCTACAATAGACAACTGGATAAATAAGCTGTGGTACTCATATACAATGGAATATTACTCAGTCATAAGAGATTAAATACTGGCATTTGCGACAACATGGATGAACCTTGAGATAATCATGCTAAGCGAAATAAGCCAGACAGAAAAAGTTGAAAACCACATGGTATCACTTATATGTGGATATAAACTTAAAAAAACAATAAACAAACAGGACAAATAAACAGAGACTCATGGACATGACATGGACATGGACAATAGACTAGTGGTTACCAGAGAGGAGCGGGGAGGGGGACAGGGAGGTAGATGGGATGAAAGGGGTCAAATATGTGGTGACAGAAAGAAACCTAATTATGGGCTGTGAACATACAATGCAATATATATATACATGCCTTACTGTTGAATTGTACACCTGACATTTACTAGATTTCATTAATCAATGTCACCATAATTTAAAAAAAAGAAAGATCTCAAATAACTACATCAATAATTAGTAAAGTGATTGAATCAGTAATTAAACAAAATCCAGACACAGAAAAACCCAGGACCTTATGGTTCCACCGGTAAATTCTACCAAATATTATAGAAGAATTAATGTCAATCCTTCTCAAACTCTTTCAAAAAATTGAGGAGGAGGGACCATTCTCAAATACCTTTTACAAGGTACAGCATTACCCGGATACCAAAGCCAGATGTGGATACTTCAATAAAAGAAAACTACAGACCAACACCCCTAATGAATATAGATGCAATATTCTCCACAAACTATTAGCAAGAAGCATTTAACATCACATTATAAGGATTATGCGCTGTGGTCAAACATGATTTATCCATGGGATGCAAGGATGAGTCAACATACGCAAATCTGTAAATGTGATACACCACAGTAATCTTTTACAGACATATAAAACAATCTTAGAATTTGTATGGAATCACAAAAGACTCTGAATGGCAAAAGTAATCCCGAGAAAGAGAAACAAAGCTGGAGGCATCACAATTCCTGATTTCAAACTATACTACAAAGCTATAGTGATCAAAATAGTATGGCACTGGGATAAAAATAGAGACATAGACCAATGGAACAGAATCAAGCACCCAGAAATTATGTGAAATGTCAGCAAATGCTATGGTCGTAATCATTTTGTAATATGTTATTGTATTAAATTAACGTATACACTTAAACTTACACCATATAATATATCAATTATATCTCAGTGAGGTTGTAAAATACATACATAAATAAAAGGAATGTAAAAAACAGGAAATGGTACCTTTATATCTCTGAATCTTCATTGGAGAGGTGGGGAAAGGCATAAGGCATCATCGTAGTTAGAATTACTAGACAACTAGTTTAAAAATTGAGAAGATAAACTATATTATAAATTGACCCTGCAGGATAATTCACTTCAGAGTAAAAGATCATTTTAATAAAAGATTCTCATAGCTCTCAGATTATTTACTTTGCCTTTAGCACTTTTTGTAATTTACCAGGATTCATTACTTGTCACCCTCTTATCACTCCTATATTTTTATTCCTCATTTCTTTCACTCTCTTACAATAGCCAATCACATTTATTTTCCTCTCATTCCTGCCTGTAGAGTCACCTCTCACTTTCTATCCTTCACTCCCATCTTCAGGTAAATAGTCTTTCTTCTTCTCCTTCCCTTTGTACAGCTTTAAAATTTAGACATATCAATACTCTTAGGTAGATTTTAGACTTTTGCAGAATCCAAAATGGAAATTACAAAGAATTGTGTTTAGTTTGATTGTTAAAATATAAAAATGATGACATAAAGTGTCCCTCTTAAATTCAGGAGCTTATTGTAAAATGACATAGATTTTTTTTTACCCCGGGCCTAAATTTTTCTTTTTTCACATCTTTCAACTATATTCATCATATTGAATTTATAAAAGAAACACAGTGTGCTATATATATTTTCATGTATCAGTGCTCAAAGTATGTGTTTCACATCTGTTAGCATCCGTGTGTGCTGAATGTTACACCGGGACTGGTTTTTGCTTAGATGTACTCTGGGCCGCGGCTCAGAGACGATCAGAGAAAACCAGGAACTGATTTTGATCAGTTAGTGGTTTAAACCCCTGCGATGCGTTTCAACCTTCTCTTATTGTCACCCAATAACGTTGAAGCAACGTTGATGCCACCGAGTCCCTCTTGGACTGGCTTCCTTCATGGTTTCCTTTATCTTATTCAATTCAACACTGTCATAAATATGATAATGTTTGGAAGAATTGGCAAAAGAAGTTTCTGATATTCAATCCTTTCCATTAGACTTCTCAAAATGTTTTAGCACCGGAAGTGGCTTTGTGATATTATCTATCCTTTCTGCCCTTTTTTACTAATGAGAAACTAAAGCACGTGGAGACCGCTTGGCTCACAGTCACGTAGATAATTGGTGACAGAGCTGTGACTAAGGGGATTTCGAGTCCTGCACAGAATAAAGAAGCGAGGAGCTGTGCATCCCTGCAGCCTGAGTGTGTCTGCTTTCTGCAGTAAACATACCAAAGGGAGGCGCCCATCCCAACTTGGTGGATGGCGTTAAAAAATACCCCTCCCACTTTTCAAGGACGTATTGTAGTAAAATAAGGAAAGACTGCCCAAAATATGTAAATCTGCCTTCTCCAAGAGTACGAAGTCCAGTGATCCAAAAGTTCTGTTCATACCACTCTTGATATTGGATTCATTTGAAAACTACGAACCTTGAAAGGCCAAGGACAGGCACTGCTATAGCAGTTTTAAGATTTTACCTGCCAGCTTCCCACCATAGCCTAAACAAATGAGCTCAGAGCTGATCAGATTAGTTCTCAGGGGGAATCTAGGAATCAAATCTGTTTGCTCTATGAAAATCCGTGGATAGATAATGAAGAATTATAATATCTAGATATTCCCAACATAGAAAATTACTTTAGAGACTGGTATGTGTAATAAATAGGAAAACAGAAATCTAACAAATATTCTAAAGGTCAAAAAGTAACAGTATGGGAATATTGATACCTTGGGGATTTGTTCTTAGGGTTAAAATTGCCATTCTTCCCAAGCTTTATTATTTCAATGTGCTCCCTTGCTCCCCTCTTAAAAATTATATTTAAATGAGCAAAATTAACCATATAAACTACTTTGTAAATGCTTAAATTGAGTTAACATTTCTAGTAAAAGAGACAAATAACTAATTCTAATGTGTTGTTTTTAAAGCTTTTAAAAAAATTTCCTTTGTCAAAAATGAAAAAAAAAATCATTGATTTAAAAACTGGCCCATTCAAACAAAGGAATAATTATCAGCTCTCATTCCATAGCCTAACCTCACACAATATTCTCCATGTTGTCCCAAAAATGGCATAAAAATTCTTTCTATACTTCAGAGTGGTTTGTTTTGTTTGCATATTTGTTTTACCTTTGAATGGTACAAAGATGGCTCATTTATTTATATTTTATTACAAAAGTGAGAGTGATTTTGGTGTGAAAGGTAGATGCTAGGTAAGTAAAAATGTCTAATTCTATTTACTTACCGTGGTCCTGGCACTACAGTAGTATAATCTCATTCTTTCCTCGGATTACTTTTCCTCACACTCACTTAGAGATGGCTTCAAGGCACTGGCCGTGAACTTGGCATTACTCACTATGACACAGATGAGAATCATATTTGTTGAGCCAACAAACAGTAATACCAGCTGAGGAAGAAGGGGAGACGTTTTGAAATTGTTTAAATCACAATTAACATGGGCTATATTAACTTTTGCATAAAACCTCCTGACTCTAAAGATTTTAGTTGTTCTGTTTTGTTTTTGCAAACTTCCTGCGGGTTTAGGAGGAGAGGTAGGCAATGTGGTTGCCTTTGAAGGGCCCAGTGCATGGTAAGGAAAGAGGTAGGTCAGCGACAGATGGTTCTGGCAGGCTCACAAACGCTGCCTTTCTGTTCCTCCCTCTCATACTTGTATGTCATTATAAGCACTGTGGGTGAAATGAATGAGAAGGTAAAATGTTTAACTAAAAATACATGTTCTAATTTTGAGGTAGACTTGCAAATTCACTCAGTGAGTCTTATCTGAATAGTTTGATTGGATTCAAACAGTAACCTTCATAAGACATCGGGAATGTTTACCCTCTCCTTTTTTCTAGAACTCTTGTGAGATTTTTCTTTTGAACACTTAAATGGCTTTTTAAAACATTGAACATTTCATTACCATAATTCATAAAATTGTTCTTTTTTAATAGATACATTGAAAGAGACAGGCTTTTTCTATTTTCCCCACTAAATTCAACAGCTCTTCTAATAAAACATCCAAAGTTTGCTAATATGTGAATGCTGTTAAGATACTTTTCATTTAAAATGAATGTTCTTAAGTTGACTTCAAATTGTCATTCTCATAGCATATGCAAAACTGAACTGGGAATGGGAAGAATCCCATTTACAGAAGCTCTTAATCAAGGCACATAAAGTTATTGAAAATACATCATCGTTCTTAAAATGCGTGAAAATTAGGCTCTCTATGAAATAAATTTGTTTCTAATATCTTTCAAAAATTATGAGATGTGCTCAGAGACATATTTTAAAAATCTGAGAGTACAATAAAATATGTTTAATGAAGCAAATAATGGCCATGTAAGTGAAAGCCGTATCAGCTTTATTGTTGTTGATAGCAGGAACTGCCTGATGTTTTGAAGTTGGTGGGAATTGTAAAACAAAAGATGTAAAGACTTTTAGAATCCTTTATTATATGCTTATTAATAATATCGTGTGATGATATAGTTATGAATTCACTGATTCATCAAATTATTTGAGATAGATTTGCTATATTTTCTCTTTTGAATCTATTTAGTATTTATATTATTTATAAGAAATTATTTATGCTTACCTGACACCTTCAGTCATAGATAAGCTGGTAAAAAAGATCACCAGAAACTGTGTATCAGTCTCATTTCTATAAAGCATCCCCTGTTTCCTACCATATAGCATATCGCCCAGTCATAATTGTTTGATCTGCACCCCATAACTGTTCCATCTAAGCAAAATGTTTCAGTTCAAATTCGATCATGAAAACAAAGAAGTCAGTTTTGAAAATAATCCTCAAGGGGCATTGTGAAAATTAAACACAAGTGAAGACTGGATGCATTGACTGAAAGTCATTTATGTTCTGTAAACTTACCTCATTTCAATGCCCATTTCTTGATGATTAATGTTTTTTTTTTTTTGTCTTTCCTAAGAGGAATTTGATTTTTACTTAGAGAGAGAAAATTACTAATAAAACCCTTACTTTTTTTGAGGGGGGAGGGAATTAAAATGACAGTTTAATCATCTTATTTTCATAATAAAATTAACTTCATTCTGAGTAACCAAATTATTAGAAGCAGATAAAAATTCAAAAATGCCAAAAGTCCAATCGCATTACACGCTAATGGTCTTTGCCATGTTGGCTGCTCTTTTCCAAAGAATGTAATAACATTTTTCTGTTTTTGTTTGTTTATTTTTTAAAGCAATTTTCACAGTGCTGTGCATGAAGTTGGCTCTCAGGAGCTTCTGTTGGTTGAGTGATGAAGGAGATTGTGATGATATTAGTAATTTGGTGGCCGCTCAGACCCTTAAATGAAGAAAGTGAAAGAAAATGTACCCTGGAAATCTCTCATTAAAAATCTCTCATTAAAAATGTACTGATCTCTCATTAAAAATTGTATCTTGTATAAAGAGGGCCAACAAGATGCTGAAAAAGTACATAGAACATCATTACTTATCACAGTTAGATTTAGGAAAAAAAAAAGTTTTGGCTTCTAAAAGCAATAACCTTGGGAAGGTCCCAACTGGCCATTGGGGTTATAACACTGAAATGCACAGACAATCAAACCATTCCCCGAATGCTCTTTGCCATTAGTGTCACTATTTTTAGGCTCATTTATTGATTTTTTTTTAAAAGAGCTTTCAGTACATATTAACTTTCTTCATTACTTGTGAAGAAATAATTACAATGTAATCAGCAAAGTTGAGAAAACAGCCCTATGAATATATGCTAGACAGGACTATAAATCGATAGCATGGAAACCATTTGACTAATGCCAGGTAGGCAGACTTGATTCAGTTTTAGCCATTGTTACTAAAATGAAAGTTTCTTTAAGGTTGAAAACAGTTTTAATTTTCAAGGAATAATTAAATGTTTTATTTTTTAGCCTAAATTTTTATAAGAAATTCCTTAGCATCAAGCTGCTTGATGAGAAAGACAGCAGACCCAAAATGGGGCATAAGAGTGGGTATAAAGGGATAGATGAACAAGAGAGAGATTTCAATGAGATATGCCTAATTAGCTTTGAGAGAGACTTGAATGACAACATTCAAATTTCATTCTTCAACTTTTTTGCATCTGACTTTGTCTTGGGCTCAAACAAGGCCTCTGTTACTAACATCTTGTTTCATAAGTCCCCGGCTTTGAAAATCCTTGGTAATATGTGTCTCCTCAAACTCGGCTGGCTGGCTAACAATTTCCTTTTGAGGAAATACATTAATATTTACTAATGCAAGAAATTGTACCCAGCTTTGCTCTTAAATCAGAATTGCACCAGCTTTTCACTCCATGACCTCGAGAAAATAATTGGTAAATCTGGCCAGAGTGCTCAGAGAGTCATTCCTCTTCAATTTTCAATATAATTCAGCCCTTTTATTACAATAAATATCTGCCTGAGATCTCCTGGGAGGAAGCAGGCAGCTAGAGCTGCTTTGGAGGTCGAGTTAGGATTCCCAAATTTTTCTGGAATGCCCAGTGTTCCATATTTTAGTATCTGATTCTAAGATCAGGATCTTACATTTTGCCGATCAGGGTACTTACTACCTTTAGGATGTGGTTTAGCTACTGCAGTTCAGGCCCAAGAGGTGATCATCTGACCAACTTTTTTCCCATTGCTTGGATGCAGAAGGTAAGAGCTTCCTGTAGCATCGTTAAGTTCTTGCTGCATGCACCTTATGCACGTTCAGGTGCAATGGCTGGGACTGGGTCTGGCCTCCCTTACAGTACCATAGTGAAGACAGCAAGAGGTGTTGACCGCACATTTCACAGTCCTCATGCTCATTCTCAGATCTCCAAGGGGCCAGCTCTGTGAGCCCATGCTATGTAGTTTTAGAGACAATGAGCGAGAATTTCATTCTTTGCTGATATTTCTCTCTGTTACATAACAAGGCTGTCACACTGGGATCAAGAAAGCCTTACTCTGTGCACCTCAACTTACCATAGAGTGTCATGGTCAATGTTTAATCATTGATTCTCAAAACATTTTTTCTAAATCCCCAGTGTGTAACAATCATGGGCTTCATGGCGTAAACTACACAGTGAGTCATTTCAAACTGCGAACACAACGGAGATTTGCAAAGCGACGTGCGTCATCAGCAGCCCTCATACCAGTATTTGGTATAAATACGATGTGTTTTGAGACCAGCGATAATATCATTCAAAGGTTTACCTGTATTCATAGCTTCCTCAGCTGATGTTACATACACCCCTGCTCTATGCTTGACAGTGTCTCTGGGCCACAGATTCAAAAGTGTCTTAGATCCACATAAGTTCTTTTTACTTGTTTAGACCCTATCAGCTTTATAGCACAACACTGAACCTGAATAGAAAATATAGTTGGTAAAAATTCTAGGGTTATCAATGTTGCCATGACAGTATCAAAGGCTCAGATCCAAGCAATCAATTATCTCTCTGCTATTAGTCACGACCTTCCCCTCGGAAATGATTGCCTGCCAGCTGTCATTTCATTAAGTCTTAAATCTTTGTTGCCGAGCAGCGAGTCAATTTGCCTTAGTGACTTTACCAAAAAAAAAAAAAAAAGGCATTTTACATTCATTTATGAGGAATGTAATTGCTTAAACTCGGTGTTCTTTTAAATTCCAGAAAAAAAGTGAATATATGCATAGAAAGCACACTGCAATCAAGATATCGAAGTAGTTAGCTATGCAGTCAAACAACCCTTTAAAAGGCTACTCGTAGATCAAACCCTCCATTATCACAGTATGAGTCCACTGCAAACTTTGCCCATTAAAAATTAGGACGTGTATATGATACCGGAGTAAGAGCTTTATTAATAATTTCTTGAGGCAATAAATTATTGCCATTTACATCTGTCACTAAACTCCCTTTGAATTGTGCTTTTCTGTCTTCTGCGGGTGTTTTGCATATAATTGATTTCTCTATTTTATCGAATTTTCATTCCTTCATGGATTTCATAATCCAGATTAAGAAATACTTGGAGTACATAGGGATATGAACTTGACGAGTTCATGTCCACGTGCGGGACACATAAAATATATCACATTAAACTTTTCTTAATATATTCATTGTATTTAATGAGGCATTATCATTTACTCTCAGGAAAAGCTGTGAGTAGCATTGTCTTCATCTCTGGCTAAGGAAACGATTTTCTGACCAAGGCTAACTCACAACAGTTCTCTCAATCAGTTAAAGTAGAATCCATTGAGTTGACCAAAACTCATGGCAGTTCAGGCAGTGTTCATAGTGGGGATTCCATATAGAACACATAGATCTCAAGTAAACATTGAAAATGATGATGAGAACTCGAGTTAAGGAATATTTTTTAAGCTCAGGAAGACAGGCCATTTAAAGTTACAAAATGTAGAGCTGGTAACAGAGTCAGGCTATGAATAGAAATAAGGGCCGATGGAAATGGCATGAGTAGATGAAAGGTCCAACCGTGGAAGACGTATTGGGAGTTAGAGATGTTAGGTCAGAAGTTGAAACAAAACATTTCAGACCAGACCTCATGGTTTAAAATAAGGCTTTACAGATTAAATTCAGACAGTGGAGTCTCCATTATTAGAATGTAGATTTTCAAGAGAATGAACTGAACATGGGGAAACCAACTCAAAAACTCATTGGCAGCACAGAATGCTGTGTCTGGCAGCACTTCAGCAGAGGACGTTGCTAAGTACTGGAGGAGCCTCCAGTCAAAGGATGAGGTTGGCTGAAGAAGTTCCCAGAGATGTTTAACTATTACCTGCTTTGAACCTGGATGGGTCTCACACCTACTGGCAGAGCTGAGTGTCAACTATGGACCTGCCGATAGTTGGTTAAGAAGTGAAGCCTAGAGGAATAAGAAAGGGCATTGTTCTGAATATACGAGTTTTCACTAGTGGTGATTGCTGAATATTGCATATTTATCATGTGTTTGTTTCCAAATCAATAAACTCTGAAATCAGCTTTCTTCTCTAACTTTATTTCCTAAATTCAAGTTCCTGGTACTGTTGTCATTTGCAGAGCTTTCTAAACACAGAGATTGTTATATCTCAGTTCAATCCTAGGGTATTGTCCAGGAATCTCTATATTTTTAAGATTCTGGTATCTCTCCACATTTGAAAGTTCCTGTAAAGAATCACTCTGCAAAATACATGATAAGGAAGAATTCAGATATAAAGATTAAAAGGTTGGAAATGTGTCAGCAATCTGAGAAATAAGGAATGCATTTCTTGGAAACGAAACGTTTGATTTCAGAAGGTGACCTCTAACAAGGGAGGGAAAGGCAAGCAATTTAAAAGGGAGAAAAAAAAAGAAGTCAAGAGAGCTTTAAAACCAGAGCACCGTTTGATTTATATTCGCCTAAGGAGATGGAAAG
Organism: Macroglossus sobrinus; assembly: GCA_004027375.1. Taxonomy (NCBI): domain Eukaryota; kingdom Metazoa; phylum Chordata; class Mammalia; order Chiroptera; family Pteropodidae; genus Macroglossus; species Macroglossus sobrinus. The sequence continues at coordinate 88,059 of PVKZ01002452.1, forward strand.
TGATTTCAGTTTTTCAGGTCAGTGTAATCAGTTCGCAGCTTTCCGGAACCCTGGTTTTGGGGGAATGTTTGAGGCCTGCAATTATATAAGTAGAATGAAAAATTATTAAAACTTTAAAAAAGTTAAAGGAGATAGCTTCTTTGTAGGGCATATGCTACACAATATCTAATTAGAATCAGACTTAAAGAAAAGCAAAAGGCAGAATTAATATATATATATATATATATATATATATATATATATATATATATATATATATAAATAAATAAAATCTTGTTTTACATGTAGACATCACTTCCAAGGTTCTGACATGTGTGGGGAAAATTCTTGAGTTTAATGATAGTGAAGTCAAATGCCTGTAGCATTTGGGAAGCCTTCACTGAGTAAAAATAAATGGTTGCTTAGATAGGTAATGACATGAGACATTCATGGAAATTGGGGAATAAGATAAAAGGGTCAGACCCTTGATTAGCAACATCGATCATATTCCAAAGGTATATAGGAAGTGGAATTTTAGACAGAAGGAGAAATGATAATAGTTTTGTTTTGAGGACTGTTGTCAGTAGAGAAATAATACTTTCAGCAGGTGTTGTCTGAATGAAGTTAATGGGATTCATTATTGGGATTCCTTGAACCTCTCTGTTCTTCTAATAAAGCCATTGATACTTCTTTGAGTATCTGAGATAACCTGCGGAGATGGGTTTACGTTGAGTCTCTCAAAAATGCCTGCAACTCACTTTTACTAGTTTCAAATTTGATTTCAAAAGTCCCATAGGAGATTCTAACATTTTCTTTTTTTTTTATCATGTTCCTCATTGAGCCACTACCCTGATGAAAAAAAAAACAAAAAACAAAAAGCATTATTCTTGATGGAAACATCATTTAGACATGGCTAAAGATCTTTATGGAATTAAGCATTAGAGAAGTGTTTGGGAGATTCATTCATAAAGAGCTGAAAAATTTTTAAACCATAATTTGTCAGATGTTCTTTTGGAAGAATGACTAATGATTGAGAAAAACATATGATGAAGTATAACGTTTCAAAGGTAATTTTATAATTAGGAATTGGCAAGTGTCGTTCAAGCCAATGAAAGATTCTCAGAAGAGTCTGATAAGAAGAAGTCTAGAACTAAAAAATTGTGGAAGAAACTGTCAGAGAAAGCCATCAGTGTCATCTTAGCCAAAAGTATCCATAGGGTGACAATAGCGAGTGATATAAAATCAAGGATTAGGGGATGGGTGAGTATGGGGAGAAGGACCAGCAATTACAGGATGTATTGACGGTTCATCTAATGGAAGTTGTAGATTAAAAGAGGGGAGAAGAATCAGAAGAAATCTTATAATCATGTAATGTAAAGGAAAACAAGGACTAGTTGGTACCAAGGTTATGGGTGTCATGTCAGTGAATACGATAGATGCAACTCTAGCACCTGTGTCACAGTAGAGTGTTGCGGGTCACCTTGAGCTGTAGAATTAGTTTAAAATTCATTTCTTAATCTCTGCGTTATGATTATCATCTCCTTCCCTGTCTGTATACACACACAGGTCGGTTTTGTTAAAAATAACGAAGGGTTTGTAGGCTGTTCTGCGAAGGAGGCATTATGATCAGCATCAGACTCAGAGGACATCTATAGGACACCGTGCAGCGATGAGGGCAGTGATGGAGCTCACACCTGGACTAGCCAGTTCTGTGATGATGACATGTCCAGTCACACATGGGGCTGCAAGGGCGGGTGTATTAAGGGGTGAGGGGGACAGCGACTCAGAAACACCTTCTCTAGAGCTCGAAAACCCAGTAACAAAGAAAAGAAAGATAACGATCACCTTCCTACGTCCTCTGTTGAAAAGAAGTTAGAATATATTTCTTAACGTTTCCTACAGTACTTTAAAGTATACACTCCTGAAGGACAAAAGGACATCTATTTTTTTTCCGAATAAGTCGCTCTTTTGCCACACACACTGTCTCTGTCTCCCCAGAGCTCAGCTCGCAGTTTCCACAGCTCCGATTTCAAGGAGGAAGTAAAGACGATATGACAGGGAATAAACCACATTCAGGTAATATAATAACTGGACTCTTGTTCTAAGCCACAAAATTGGGCCAAATAACCCACTTAAAAGGGAGAGATCACTTTCATGCAACAACCCTCAGCATGAAGGGTAGAGATGCTCAAGAAAACAATAGAAAGACATTGCAAACATCTTTCCCATCATTTTCAAGAAAGCAACTTAACTCCTAATGCAGCATCTCTATGTGAATCGAAATATGTCTTTGATGAGAAGTCATGTTTTGGCCTTTGAGGGAATGTAGTATGAAGCTATAGTGATTTTTAAGCAATTTTGGTGTAATTATATTACTTATGCAAATTATCCAAATTCATCATATAATCATTAAACTTAAAGTTTTGTCTTTAAATTATATATGTGTGTGTGTGTGTATACACACACACACACACACACACACACACACAAATTTCTTCAACTTCAAAAGGATTTGGGATAAATTAGAGATATTTTTGTTTTATGAGATGCATATTATGAACAAATGCAGAGTGTAAAGCTATGTTCTATTAAGTTCACTTCTCACATTCCCTTTGAAATCTAAAAAAACCCGAACAACTAAATAATCAGTAACCTGCTTAAATCCTTTCAAGATCTTTATCTTTTTTTATTATATCCTTAAATTTTTTTCATAAGTAAAAGGTATACTTTTATTACATAAATTCTTAGGTTATTAAATAAAAATATTAATGCATTATATTTTATTTAAATTAGTGAGAAAATAACTGTTTTCTGTGTTTTACTTATATTGGAAGACTCATTCTTACTTTAAGATCAGCTTCAGATTTGTTTCTTTTTTAAGCTCAGATATCACGTTTGGATTTAAACTATGGGTTATAATTATTTTTCTAGAAGCAATGCTTAGTTCCATTACTACTGTATTGTGGATTTTTCTTTCAGGTAGAGAGATACCAAGAGGAAGAAAAGTACTTGCAAGAAATAACTTCATTCAAAGACAAAAATCTTAGGATGATTTAGATTTCATAAACCATACTCAATATGAAAAATACTATCAAATCTGCAAGACAGCAAATTCTAAGGAATCTCATGGGGACCTTAAAAAGCTGACCTTTTAAAACATTTAGAAATAACGTGGAGAAATCAACAGATTATTATTGCATATATTCTTTCGGAAAGCTTTTCATGGTGTTTTCTTCAAAGCTGCATTTCTTTTGGATAGTCTTAAGTGTGCTTAAATTGTTCATAATTTTACTGTGTAATAAAGCAAATACTTTCCATTTAGAGTACTATTTTCTCTGAGTGTATTAATATAAATTATTTATTTAAATTGGATACATATTTATACTTCATAAAACCACATTCTATTAATTTTATTTTAAAAAACTAGCATGATATTATTTATAAGATTGAAAATCTGCTAACTATACTTAAATTTGAATATAATTACTATTAAAAGAAGATTGGATTTTAGGTTTTGTATACTCTTTAAAAATAAAATAAAGCAAAATGCATTTATAAATTCAGGATGTTAATCAAGTCTTAGTTTTGGAAGATAAATAGGTCAGGATTTTATACTATTTACCAAATCCACATATAGGTTATCTTTTGTATTTGTGAACCATTGATATCAACCATGCATGTCTAATGTATATTTTTCAGGATCTATCGTTAATAGGAATTCAAAGGCACTATAAATGTATGCCTGCCCCCATTAAAAAAAAAATCTTCTGGCAAATCCTATGAGCCGTACTTACAATAAAAAACATGACCAATCTCAGTTTTTATGTCCCATCTCCTACTCTAATAATGCCCTATTAACACAAATATACACACACTCTCTACATACTTAGAGCCAATATATATATTCTTCCACAGTGCAGAGGAATGCCATGAATACAAGACAACCACCCAAGAGGCACGTGCACGAACCTGCTAGCGCACGCTCGTCAGGAAACAACGCAGAGAAAGAACCAATGGCAGGGCTGCGTTCCTTGTCGCCTCATCACACTGGGGTGCACACAGCATCTAACAGCAGACATCAGGGTCTGGGAAGACCGTTTCAGACCTTGGGCTCGGGGCTTTGTTGCACTGTAAGAAAGCCACAAGAGGCGGGGGCAGGGGGATGCGGTGGGAATTTTGCAAATAAAATGTAAAAAATACAAAAGAAATTAAAATTTTAAAAATTTTAAAAAAAGAAAACTGAGCATGTGGGACAGCAGAACCTGGACTGCAACTCTGTCCCAGCAGCTCCGTTTTTAAGCATGGGGCTAACCACGAGTCCCCACCTCCCTCACCTCCTTCCTGGCTAGCATCAGAGGGATGGGTTTGCAAGCTCATGGATGCAACCATGTGACATAAAGACATCAGGATTCACACCGGCAGGCATTCTTGGTGGGTAAAGCACCCTAGGGCTTGTTCATGCTGCTTTTGTCTAAGATTACGATGGACCAAGATTGATGCTTTAGCCAGAACCGAAGCCGTCTCCAGGAAGCTCTGCAGAGCTAATGTCTGCTCTGGGATTCCAGTCCACCTGGGGTCTGTGATGGACAGAGAACACACAGACTTCTCAGAGAAATAAATACATGTTCAGAAGAAAGTACCCGAGAGAATGTGTCACCAGCAGAACTGCACTAAGAAAAAAATAATAATAAAGGCTATTATTGAGAAAGAAGGGGAATTATTCTAAATGAAAGCTCAGAAATGCAGAAAGAAATTAAGAGAAATAAAAGGGTTAAAACAGGGCAAGGGCAGGACTGGTGAGATGGAGGGAACTAGGGCCAGATTATGGACTGTGTCTGTTTAACCGTCCTCTGAAGTTTTCAAGTTTCATTTTTTATACATAACAACATATTTTACAATCTAAATGATTTTTTTAAAAGACCCTTTATTTCGATATGAATTATCAGAATTTTTCAGAACAAGGTACTTCGGCCTATATAGTACATAAACCTTTTCAGACAACAGTTTGATAAAACTGTTTCACAGAGGTGGGTCCATGTTTGTTTGTTTGTTTTTTCTTGTTGTTTTGTTCGGTTTTGTGTGTTGCCCAGCAGAATCTTTTTTACAGCTATGCATAAACAAGTCATCTACTTGCAACAGGAATAAGCTAATTCAATACGGAGATGTTATGTGTTTTGCCGAAAGAGAGGGACGGGGAGATTCTACAGAAGAATGTGCAAAAAGAGTTTGTTAGGACAGGGCTCCTTCCCAGAGGCAGCAGGGCAGAGTTGATGATCTACAGCCCGCAGCAGCTGTCACTAAGAGGAACATTGAATACAACCTGAGAAATCCCTTCCCCTAGGGCCAGCCTCTGAAATGATGGGGTTTCCTCTGAGAAGATAAATATCTTCTCACACACTGGAGAGTTAATCAGTGGGTTAGAAATGGCTGCCAGACACATGAATTACAGACAGCATCCAGCTTTTACTGTAAACGACAACAGCACCAGGTAGTGGACTAATAAGGGGTCAGAGTATAGGGTGGGAGTGGAGGAAGATGACAGGGACAGAGGTGGGGGAGCAGTCGTGACAGTTCTAACTCTTTGTGGTTCAGAGTATAGAAAATAAGTGAGAGGGCAGCTCATCTTAACAGAGCCTTATGAAACAATGACTAAACTCACACTAATTGCCAAGAACATAATGTGTTTAAAAATGTAAAGATGTAAAATAAAAGGGCCTATTGGGTTCAAAGAGTGCCTGAGAAAGGGGGAATACGAGACAGCAAACTGTGAATGTCTATAGACCTCTGTGGAATCAGAACCTCAAAACCAATGTTAACCTGACTTAAGAGACCCACGTGAGAATGATCGTAGCACCATTATTTAAAAGAGCCCAAAGGTGGGAAAATCCAGTGGCCATCAGATGATGAGTGGATAAATACCAGGTGTTATGTTCATGGAATAGAATATTACCCAGCGAGAAAAAGTAACAACACACTGACACACACTATGACATGGATAGATCTCAATTGCATTTCGCTAAGTGCAAAAAGCCAGTCACAAAAGACCATATACTGTACAATTCTACTTATTTTAAATATCCATTATGGGCAAATCTGTAGAGATGGCAAACAAATTAGTGGTCGCCAAGGGCTAAAGGCAGAAGGGGAATAAGGGGTGACCTTAAATGGGCATGGGGTTTTAAAAATAGGGGCCAGGTGAAGGGTTTGATGACAATATTCTCAAATGAAGTAGTGGTGATAGTTACACAATCTATGCATATACTTAAATCATTGAATTACACACTATATATGGGTGAATGTTATGGAGTGTGACTTATATGCCAATAGAGCTGTTATAAAAAATAAGGTAGGAGGGGTTTAAAGGGCACTTGCCATACTTGTAAAATAGAAGATTCAAGACAACTGTACAATTATGTTTATGACTTGACAGTAATACCACCTCCAGTGGGGGGTGGGGGGAAAAAACATTGTTTCTCAAAAATAAAGGTCCAGTCAGACTTCTATTTCTATCAATGGAAAGGTAGGTGATTTAGATGAACTCTCAAATTAATACAATTTAAAAAATTTGATAAGGAGTGTTTTAAAATATCAAGACCTTAAAATCATTGAAGAATTGATGAAATACTAAGAAACTATCAGACAAAGAAATATAACAAAAATATACTGGAGAACGGGACTCAAAATTGCTATGCGAGTCACCAGGAATCTGAGCCTGCCTTTACCACAAGCGTAATAGTTAATTCGGACAAACTTAGATTTCACTTTTAGCTTTTCTACAAAAAGAGGGGAAAATAGTTGAAAATGAAAATGTCTATTGATATTGGTCAGGATATACAGCAATAAGCATTTCTCTGGTGGAAGAGAAAAATGGTAAAGTTACCCTGAAAAATATAGAGAAATTAAAGTTATACCTACACACTATAATATTGATGAACCTAAAAACATAATTATGAGAAAAAGAAATAAGCATGAGAAAACCACATACATGTATATACTTAGCATTATATGCATAGTTGGTGAAACAAATTTATAAAAGAAAAATCAAGCAAACCTTTAAACAGGTTAGGTGAGGCTTCCCTCTTTCGAAAGAAAATCCAGAGCTTTACTTTACATGAATATTTTATTGAGCAAAGAACACACTGTTCCCAGACAGGGAGATTTCAAAACCGAAAGTGGGTAAGAAACTCTGCTCTGAGCAGTCACTGCCCAGTTTACAAAACATGGCCGAGGGAGTGCATTGTTTTGTCGTTGGTCACTAGAAACTTTTTCCTTTAAGGTAGTAGTACTACCTTAAAGTGTAAGCTTACCTGTTTGTAGCTGATGGGCTAGGAAGCTGTACATTTGCATTGACATGAATAAAAGCTTCATGTTGATTAAGGTCAGAGTCAGCAAGACAAGTAAAGTTTCAGTTATGCAGCTGTGGATGTTTTGTTTTAGAGGTCTGTTCACACTAAGGCCTTTATTTCAGAAGCTGTTTATCACTTCTATCATAGAAGAAGAGTCAGGCCACACTCCCAAATTTAACTTGTGTTAAAAACAAACAAACAAACAAACACAGGCCCAAAATGGTGTCACTTTTGCTAAAGCCCATGAGACCAGACCTAGATTTAAAACATGACGTAATTGCAGCTTTGACTTGAACTGGAAATGGAATCTTAATCAATTAGTCTGGAATTTTCTAGTCAATAACCAGTAAGGTCATTTGTCACATAGGCCCTCTCCATGGCCAAAGAAAAGAGGCAACAGGTGTGATAAAAACTTGGCTGTTTTTTTTTTCATCCCTAAAAGACAGAGTCTTGGCCTAAAAATAATTCATCTGTTAACAGCTTCCTTGCCTCACTCATCTTCCTACAGAAATCATCCATTTTGAACATATTGGTATCCTTCTAATAAATTTCATGTTTTTTTTTCATACCCAAAAGTTTAAAATGAAAAATTGATCTATCGACTCTCCCCCCTACAAAATGTTAAAGCATCTGTACGCAGTTCATTGTTCATACTTCATTTTACTGATTTATCTGTCCAGCTATACTATGTGATTGTAGAAGCTTTGGATACTCTTCTTTTAGTATATGTAATCATGTAAATAACTCCAATCGTGTATAGACATAAAAATATCCAAATATGATGTAAGTACTACACGTCAATTTACCCTCATTTGGCCAAAATTGAGTGTGTTATTTGTTTTGGAAAAATTATTCTGAATGTCAATAAATTCTGAATGTCAATAAATTATTCTAAATGTCAATAAAATTTTGAATGAACATGTATGTGTTAAATCAAAATATGCCAGATTTCTGTCCTTTATCTGCAGTATGCCCACCTTACGTGGGAGATTTAACATGTTGATTAGATTGCTCTTGAATACTTAGATTTGATGTTCATGCTTACATAAATTATCAGGAGATTTACCTAGCATCATTTGGGAATTTGTTCAAACTAAACTTTACTAACCACTTTTATTCTAAGTAGAAAACACTGAATTTATAATACAGAAATCACTGTAAGAACATGCTGAATTATAGGACTAAGGTCTGTTGATCATGGACCAAAAAGAGATGGGGGTAAATATCATGTTAAACCATAGTATTTAGTTGAATCATACAGTTAAATTTTCAAAGAGTTGCATTATTCAAGAGAAGACTAGATTATGCTACAGATAATTATGAGTGACATGTTAGATTAAATTGTAATTACATAAATATTCCACCATGGTCAATATAAAGTAGAGTTCAGTACTCATCAGCAAAATATTTATTTAAAACAATCTGATTAGTCAGAACTGATGACTTAATGAGTTCGAGTTGAGAGCAATTATTGTCCGTCCTGTTTTTGATGGATGTTCCCGTGATCAAAGGTTATCCTGAAACTTCATTGCAAGAAAACACAGCAGGAAATTCCATTCTGCAGCCAGTATATTAAAATGCCAGATGAAATTATTTTACTCACGGGTGATTTGTCCTAGGAGATAAGGCTCTACCCTTGACACACATGCACAATAAGATGCATTAAAACTGAGGGCTCTTCACTAGCATTAGAGACAAACAGACTACTCATTGGCACTGCAGTCGTAAAAACTTCCACACTCACACATTTTCATCAGCAAATTTAAATCCTGCTTCTCTTTCCATGCGTTAGCAGTAATCAGCGCCTGTCTAATTTTGAATAATACACTGTGATGAAATTCTAAGACATTCCTTCTAATAGTCGTACAATTTACTTTTAGAGAATTGATCTTTATATTTAATTAAAATATATCTTCACAATTTCAAATTTATAGGTTTCGTTCTAGTCTATTAGCCTACATGGGCAAAACACATTCATTTACACACCCGAGCTCCTTTTTTTCCACTCTTAAAATTATTTTCTCACATGTTACCCAACCCCAGCATAATTCATTATTTATTTTATGCTTTGCTTTTTAATTATTCTTTTCCTCATCATTCTTCATACATGAACTTCAGTTTCCTGACATTGTTTATTACTATCTTTTAAAACTCTTTTACAATTATTTTTCCCCCTTCTGTCTATGCTACAGGAAAATGCACAGCGCTTGGTTGTGTTTGTGTAATCTATCCTTAGGGAAAGGCCAATTTTCTTAGATTGCAGGAAACCTATCTAAACCTAATCTTCCCTTAAACTTCACTTCTTTACAACCTTGACAGAATTGTTCATTATCTCAAATACTGCATACAGAAAAACCAGGAGAGGAATGATAACATCTGTTGATGAATACTCTCAATTCCCTAACACCTTCTAGGTCTTATGATTTCATGTCATCCAACTCTTTGCGTTATCACTCCGATGCTTACTCCATTGCTATTCATTCAACATTTTGGTGCCTGTCTTTCTGTCATTTTCTACCCTGGATTTTGTGGATATTTAGGACATACCATTTTCTCGATGGACCGCCCATGTTCTAATTCAGCTTGCAGATGCAGATTTTAATCCTTAAAATATCTCCCTGCACTTGATTTTAGCTGACCATTTACTCCCAAAATAGCACTCCAGATCATAAAATCACACAAATATCTAAACTGGTACTCATCTCTATTCCGCAATTTTCTAGTCTACAATTTCCATCAATTGGATATTTGGGGATCTTTGCTGAAAAATCGTTTGCCTTCTAACCTTGTCTTTTGACTAATCTCTTGATATTTCTATTTCTTTCCAAATCTCTAAGCAGTGTCTCTGCCTTTTCTTATTTTATTTTCTCTTCCAGATGTTACACTACGGTGGTCTTACCTAATTTTCTCTTACCCCAATCTTTTTTTTTTTCCCCTGTGTAGTATTATTTTTCCAAAACATCAACCCAGCGAAACCATAACATTGATGACAATACTGGGCAATGCTATTACTGAGAGCTACTGAGCACAGTACATGTCATGTTCACTAATAGCAATACCACGTTAAGGAGTCCACATTCAGCGAGATTACCTGTACCGCTGACCATCCTTTAATTTGTCCTTGTCAGTGGTATCAGATTGCTGAGATAACAGGTCAACCAAGCCTGATATTAATGATAAGTAGCTCTAAGGTGAAGTGGAGACTTCAAGACTTCTTCATAGGGGGATGAGCGTGAGAGGAAGAGGAACTGCTATTGAAGCAATTAGGAAGAATTCAGCTACTTACAAAAAATTGCAAAGTGTGGGTGGCCCTGAGCGTATAAAACCTCAGGAGGCTGCAGACCAAAGTGCTAGTTTGCACCTGTTCCTCTCCTGGGCTCTTCACAGAATACTCACGACAAAAAACTGGAGAAAGACTGGAGAAAGTGTCCCTAAATGGTGCACGTCTAAAAGAAAAGAGTAGACACTATAGTCAGAGAAATAATGCATCTCATTTGCATTCTTCTTGCCTATGGACAAAAAGTCTTAATTCTCCACAAGAAAGAGAAACAAACCCACGACCCTCAAGACTAAAGAAGAGAAGAGAAAAGATAATCTCTACCTCTGGGTGGGGAAATGCCACACTGAGCATATACCGTTAGAGATACCCAACCACTGGGAGGGCGTCAGGATCATCGAAAAAAGCCCCTCTCAGGACTCAGCTCCCTGCTAGGCCTGAGGCTGAACCATGACCATAGAGAGACTCGTTGTCTCTGTCACGAAACTAGAAAGCACAGAGAAACAAGCAACAACGCTCAGAGAGGGACATGAGAGTAGAGAAACCCACTCTGAGCTGCAGGCACAAAGGGATGACCTAACTCTGAGAGTGAAGGAGATGATAAGAAAATTCCTGTGATAAATAAACTCCACTCTACGAATAAGGTAATGTGGGAAGTTGAAGCCTGTGGTTTATTACAGGAAACATCACAACGACAAAATTCAAATCCAGCTCGACTCTTGATTAGATAGACTCAGATCTCCACTCCTGCTTCCTTCAAAGGCATAGCAAAAAAAAAAAAGAAAAAAAAAGATATGTTTATTTCCAGGAATAAATATACACATTCTCCGTTTTCCAACCAACAATTTTCAGAAAGACACAAATGCAAGGAAGAACACACACACACACAAAAAAATCCACGGTCGATAGACAAAATAATCAATGGGATCTGACCCAGACATGACCCAGATGCTGGAACTGCTGGCCAGAGAATTTAAAATAACTATGACTCATATGTCAAAGGCACTAGAAGAAAAGATGGAAAAACATATGGAGAATTGCAAGACCATATGGAGAATTTCACCAGTGAGATGGGAAGAGATACATGGATGTGCTAGATTAAAAAAAACAAATGCTACAGGGAATGAAGTACACCTTCCACGGGCTCAGCAGTTCACGCCTACCGGACTGAAAGCTTCAAGGTCAAGAGTCACATGTATTCATATTCAAGTCTGACTGAAGCTGTTAGCACGGCATCTGTTTAATGAATGGATTTATTCATCTTTAATTTTTTGTATTTATTGCAAGATTTTAAGGGATCTTTTTTCTAACATTGATTGAGGAAAATTTGCATACCATAAAAGTCACCCATTTTAAGTATCTGTTAAGCGTTCCTTTTTATCAATTTACAGAGCTCTGCGAATGTCACCAAAATCAATTTGAGTATTTCTGTTACCCTACAAAGATCTTTCAGCCCATTTGCAGTCAACCCCTTACCATCTATCTCTCTATCTACCCAAGTAACTATGTATCTTTGTTTTTACCAACTATTTCTTTATTAATTTTTAAATTTGATTTGATTGTGCACATATTATGTAAAATATTCAATATCTCACATTTGACTATTGACTATTGACTTATTTTAATACAATCTCCTTGTTTCTACTCATGCTCTACATGCAAACACAAACACATTTTTTCCTAAATATATTATAGATGAAATCAGATTTAGATTAATCCAAAATGTCTGCATACCTAAGTGTGCCTTGGAAAGAAGTAAAAAGACTCATGCGGAATAACTCAGATGACTTCTGTTTGGAGAGCCAGGGGTGTAAGAAAAGGAAAATCTTAGGAAAGAGAAGCCAAATCCATCTGAAGACTGTTTTCTATAGATCAGAAATCTTCACAAGCTACTGTGTCAAGGATGAAATATTAAGCATGAACACACCGAGTTTTAAGGAATGAATAGTGGGACTCAAGCATCTAAGTCATCTGGGTTTGTCCCGATCAAGGACACCACTTCCCTGAAAAGATGAGCATTCCAACTTATTTTTAGGTGTGAGAGATGGAGACAAGGCTTCAGGATAAACAAAGCACACTGAGATCATGTTAGCTGTGCAAACCAGCAACAGATGTGCTCTGCTGGGGTGCGTTAACTCCACCAAAGATAAAACTTGCTGGCACAGAAATTCTCATCTACAGTTTCCAATTACTGTCCCATATCCTTCCTTACACAGAAGTGCATTCCCTGTGAGGGGGAATTTTCAAGATAATTAGTCGTTCTCCTGGATCTGGAATAAAAGAAGCAGAAATCGGATCACAAAATCTTAGCCTGTACCTCGAACAAAGGAGAGACATTCAAATAATCAAATAAGGAGATACTTGCTTCTGCTTAAGAATTCTCAGATATTGCTTTTCAGAATATCTCATGAATCCAGGTTAGTCCTCTTCTTGCTACTAATTGTCCAAACTGGCAATAAAAATTCTCTTAATGCAGTCCTCAGATCTCCACGCCAAAAAATAAGATTCTTACATTATCTCTAAAAAGAAAAATAGTCTAAAATAAAGCCACCTACAATATGCATGAGAAAGTGTAGGCTGAAATGTATTTTCAACAGTTCGAGATAAACAAAAGAGACTAGGAAAGCTAAAAAGAACTGCAAAATACAAAAGGGGCAAAATAGCATTAAAGATAAAGTGCTTTTTTAAAATATATATTTATTTATGAAAAAGAATAGATTATAAACAGTATTTATAGGAGCTCCAAAATAAATAGTAATTTTTACATTATATATGATTCAAAATTAAGATGAATGGAAAAAGTTGAAATAAAAATGAAGCTATTCATTAAGGAATCATACAGGAAAATTTTAAATTTATATCCAAAGAAACATTTTTGGTAGCAGAAAAGGCAAGTAACCAAGAAACCAAATGATAAATGCTTCATTTAGTAGAGCTTCACAATTTCACACAGAGTAGAATGAGAAGGTGAGCAAACAACCAAAATCCACTAAATTTTTGAGAAATAAAACCAATACCATATAATGAGATGTCAATATCAACTGAAAGAACCATCATCTAAGGAAATAGTTACTAGAGCACACAGATCGCTTTCTCCAGTACTTTGCAACATACCTCCTAAGCCCTGGTTACTGGAATTATGTTTAAAATGTCTCCCCAAAGCAAGAGCAACAAGGTAAATAAATGCAGAGACATGTACATTTCTGGATGGGATGACTTCCTCTTGTAAAGAGGTCAATTCTCTCCAAATAAATTGACCCAAATTAACCGACCAAAGAAGTTTTACAAGGACCTCAATAAGCTTATACTAAAAATTATTTGGAAGATATTGGAGTGTAGACAACTATGAAAATTTTGTAAGGAAAAATTAAAATACATTTAAGTGAAAAAAATCAAGCCACCTAACTTAGAATATTTGTTTACGAAATGTAATGAAAGTACTTGTTTATACAATTATGCATTTATAGAAATGCAGATAAAATCGGAGATAGAATCTTCCAAGCTGGGAAAGATCAAAATCCTGTATTGAAGAAATTATTAGTGTTTTATCTGGCAAGGGCATGGAAATTGGTGATGAGCATATACCTCTGTGAAGAGAATCAATTGCTTTTAACGTATGTAGATGGCTAATAACTGAAAAAAATTAAAACACAATTGTTTATAAAATATTTTTGGAAATTAAAAAAGATGACACATTAAGTTTAGTCTTCTAGTAAAGGCTATTTTCTAAAGCCTGGAGTGTTCAGAGAGATACTTAAACAGAATCATCAATGTTAAGCCAAAAGTTTGTGCGTAACCTTTCTGCCCTGAAACAAACAAGGCATGCTTCTCACATCATTAAGGTCAAATGAGATTCTGTATTCCGGGAAGGAGATGGAGGACATTGCTAGAAAATGAATGAATGAATGAATGAATGAATGAATGAGTATCTTTTACTTTTGATACCTCCTTTCTTTTCAGATGTTTTTGTTTTAGTCTCAGCAACTCTATACTCATTCACTGACTACAAACATCACCTTCACTCAGTTAACGGGAAACAATTTAGCAGTCCTCTACGTGAACACACCTATGGTTTCATATGCTAAAGCCATTTTTAATTCACAGTTTCTCTCTCAATCCTGCTCATTTACCAGCTACCTAACCTAAATTCTAATTCAATGAATTAACCACTTTCTTGCCAATTATCCTGAAAATGCCTATTCTGAATTGTGTTAAATTTAAATGAGATAGCTTAAATGGAAATTGCAAACTATAAATAATAATAATAATAATAATAATAATAATAATAATAAAACATGTACTAAGTGCTTACCATCTGCTTTAACTTTCACAACAACCAGGTAAATAATTACTGCTTTTTATAGATAAGAAATTAGATGCCCAGAGATGTTTGCAAACCTGATTGGGGTATGGCGAATCAAAAGATCTAATAATATGGATGTCAAGTATTAGCATAAATATTCAGACACATATAAGATATTTGGGATTAAGCGAAATTTCTTCTTGCCCCACAAATTACATCTTCTTGGAAGTAAAAAACTATCTATTCAGAGGAGAAGAAGTCGTTATTATTTCTGTAGCATTGGGAATAATGCTACAGATAATTGTCACTTTGTCTCATATGAACTTACCTTCTTGAGTTGTTATGCGTTAATGATAAAATTAAAAACTTTGGGCCAATATAGTCTATAAACACTTGACAACGATTACAATTTTATTGCATCAAGTTCATTAAGCAAATCCTGTCAGACTGTGAGTTTACTGTCAATTTTAACTTGTTCAAGTGTTTCAATTACAATTCCATTTTGAACTCTAATAAGGTGGCTGATAAATGACAACGGTTAACAACTGCTATTAAAACTACTCGGGGCAGAACTCCTTAAATGTAGAAAAATTAGAGTAACAAATGAGAGTGGCAATATGCCATTATCTTTATATCATTCAGTTGACTTAGTGCAGCATTTTAATCATTATATTTGAAAAAAAATGTTCTATTTGTTTTTACTGGTTTTTGGTCATTGTTTTTGAACCTATTTTATTTTTTTTTCTGATTCGATTATACTGTATTTATTGGAAGAAAGAAATAGATTTATAGTAATCTGACATACAACTCTCATCCAAGAACTAACCATATCAAATATCTAATGTGGCATAAATCTCCTATACAATAACTATAGCATTCTGCCTTGAGTGCATTTTTATTTACTTATTTTTTATTATTTTTTAAAATTAAGTGTATTGGGGAACATTGGTTAATACAATTATAGAATTTTCAGGTGTACATTATCATTTGACATCTATATATTCTATTGTGTGTTTACCACCCAAAGTCCAGTTTCCTTCAGCTGCCATATATTTGACCCTCTTAACCCACTTCACCCTCCCCCTAAACCCTATATTTGACCCCCTTTACCCTATCTATCTCCCCTCTCCTCCTCCACCCCACTGGTCTATAGCCTAAATAGTCTATGTTCATGAGTCTCTGTCCTGTTCATTTGTTGCTTTTAGGTTTATATCCCACATATAAGTGATATTATGTGATTTTCAACTTTTTCTGTCTGGCTTATTTCACTTGGCATGATTATCGCGAGGTCCATCCATGTTGTCACAAATGGCAGTATTTCATCTCTTCTTATGGCTGAGTAATATTCCATTGTACATATGTACCACAGCTTCTTTAGCCAATCATCTATCGTAGGACACTTAGGTTGCTTCCATGTCCTGGCCACTGTGAATAATGCTGCTATAAACATTGGTGTGCAAATGTCTTTACAAATATGAGTTTTCAAGTCTTTAGGGTAAATACCCAGTAGAGGGATTGCTGGATCATATGGTAGATCAATTCTTAGTTTTTTGAGGAACCTCTATTCTGTTTTCCACAGTGGCTGTACCAAATTGCAGTCCCATCAGCAGTGTATGAGGGTTCTTTTTTCTCCGCATCCTCTCCAATATTTGTTATTACTTGTCCTGTTGATTATAGCTATTGTAACAGATGTGAGATGATATCTCATTGTGGTTTTGATTTGCATTTCCCTAATAGCTAGCAATGTTGAGCATCTTCTCACATATTTGTTGGCCCTTTGTATGTCCTCTAGGGAGAAGTGTCTGTTCAGGTCCTCTGCCCATTTTTTGATTAGATCATTTATTTTTTTGTTGTTATTGAGTTGTATGAGTTTTTTCTGTATTTTGGATATTAAGTCCTTATTGGAGGCATTGCTTGTAAATATATTTTCCCATTTGGATGGTTTTAAACCTATTTTTTTTAATCTATTTTATTTGTAAAGCAGAACAATCGGATTTAAGATTTTGAGGAGTGAAGATGAAATAATGTGGAGAGAGCTGTGAATTACCAACTTGTCAATGGCTTCCAGGGCCCAGAGGTTTAGATTCAAGGTAATTGATAGTTTTTTTTGAGTAACTGCCAACTTAAATGACATGATTAACAATGATTTTGCTTTTATTCATCTTCCAAACATGTGAATTAAAAAAAAATCACTTAAGTGTTTAATTGCCATATTTTTTTCTTAAAATTACCTATTTTGATGCACACCTTACATTTAGTGGGAAATAAGGATGCTACAGTGTTTTCAACATCTCAGAACAGTTTTCACATGTTTATTCAGGGGTTTAGGTTAAACATGAACATTTATGGTACCTTGAGTATGTATAATTAATAAATAAAGTGGTATTTAGCTAATTAATAAAGAAACCGCATTTGTTTTGTTCTGAAGTTCTTACTAACAATTCATTTATAAATAATTGTAACTCATTCCAAAACGATTCAACATCCTCTACGAAGTTATATTCTCTGAGAATCAATCCAACTGAATCACTAAAATAGTTTGAAAGAGTCTAATATTTTCTTCAGAGAAACTGTTCACACTTTAATCTATGTATGCTGTGTTGAAAAATGACTTAAAATATAACCATTTTTGGAAGCCTCATTTTATTGTTTTAGATTCTTTGAAGATTTCTTTAATTGAATATTTTTAGAAACTTTTCTAAACTCCTAAGTACTAAGATTATAAAAATGGTCACCCCCCCATCTTCACTTTTATCAACATCTTACGTTTGAGTGGTATATTTGTTACAATTGACGAATCGATATTGATATATTATTATTAACTAAAGTCCATGGTTTACATTAGGGTTCAGTCTTTAGGTTATACATTCTGAGTTCTGACAAACATATAATGACAGGTACCCATGTTATCTTACCAGAGAGAACGTTTTCACTGCTCCAGTAATGCATTTACCCCAAAGGCAGCACCATTGTCTATTTCTGCCAGTAATGAATAAAAGTTCCCATTACTCCACTTCCTGGCAAGCATTTGATGCTGTCAGTGTTTTGGGTTTTAGCTATTCTAAAAGTTGTATAATAGCAACTCACTGTTGCTTTAGTTTGCAATCCCCTACTGACATATGATGTTGAGCATCTTTTCATATTGGAAGCCTCATTTTTGAAACAGTAATAAAAATTCCAGAAAAGATTCTTGAAACAGGACAGAACACTGAGTATCAAATAATAAATATTTAATGGAGAAAATTCCCTGTACATCTATTTTGCCAAGAAAATTCTTCTATAATACTTAAGTTCTACACTAAGAGTTTATTATATTTTGTTTTTTATTAAATTTATTGGAGTGGCATTGGTGAATAAAATTATGTAGTTTTCAAAAAAGATTTTTCAATGATACATCATCTGTATATTGCATTGTATGTTCACCAGTGAAAGTCAAATCTCCTTTGTCATCATATATTTGACCTCTTTTACCTTTATCTACTTCTCCTATTCATATCCCTCTGGTAACCACTAAACTTGTGTCTGTCTCACTGTGACAAAATAGTCTTCAAAATATACATACATTTTAAAGGAAACTTTAAGTATCAACAACCATATTTTGAAGACTATTTTATCGCAAACAATGAGACAGCAATATTGACTTTTTACAAAAAGATTTGATACAAAAATGTCTTCTCAGAATAATGGAAGCAAATCTAGAAGAAATTTTTAAAATATTATTAATTCTCTGATATCTTTTATTATCATAGAGAATCTTTTGATAGCTGTTGGAGCTAGAACAATGCTTAAAAACCCAACGGATATTTTGTGGGATGAGGTTATAAACCTTTATTTACTTTATTTAATATGGTGGCTTTTAACTTTTTAAATAGCTCCTGAGCTCAGTACTTGTGTACTTCAACTCATAAACTATCTGCAAAGGCTGAAAGCTCTATGGAACCTAAATTGTTTGAGATTTATCATCCTGAGATGAAATCCAAATAACTTTGGTTTAAATTGTTACACAAATTCTTGATTATTTATTTGCTTTTTTTTTCCTGGTTGGTATTCTTTATATGTACTATTCAGGTAACTTCTAAACTTCTCATATAATAGCCTTATTCATATATTTTACTTCAAGAGAAGTAAAAAAAAAAAACCTCAAGTTATTCCATCTTAAAAATGAATAGTGTCAGAATACAGACAAAATTATGGAGCATTATGAAGAATATGTAATAGTTAAAATTTGACAAAAAGACATACTAAATGATAAATTTTTAATTCCAGTTTCATTAAAATCTAAAATAAAACTCATTGGACATTTCTAATATTGTCATGGGGTTTTAGTTAATGCAATAAGGTAAGAAAATTAAATATTTAGCAAAATAAATTCAACTGTATTTTATAATTATAAATTTAGAAAAGATTTTGCTATGAATATATATGACAAACTAGATATTTTTAATGTGACTAAAGACTACATACATAAACAGAGATCAATAGTTTTAATACATTCAATAGAGAAATCACTAAATATACAACAATTATACGATGGAATAGCATTTAAGGCTTAAGAATGTTGAGTCAATCTCTATACACTTATATAATGAGACAATATTCAAAGTATGTATCACCAGGCATGCCAAAATAAATTAATATTTAAATATATATGTTCTCTTTTTTCTCAAAGGAAACTAAAACATATATCACAAAATTGCTTACTAACCAGTAGGCATACATTTTAATGTAAACCAAGAGTAATCTATTCTAATGTTTTTATAAAATTTACTGAATTTTAGAAATTGTTGGTATTATTTTCCTTTTGATATGATTGTCAGTAACTAAATGCTGTCCCCTTCTGAGCCTCGATTTGACATAAATAACGACCCCAAATCTGGCAAGAGCTTCCTCATTAACTACCATGAGGCACACACAGCCATGGCTGCTTCGTTACATCAGAACAGCTGGGCTTGCTGTCTGTGCATCTGCAGCTAACACACACACACACACACACACACACACACACACACACACACACACACACACAAATCCACAGTCCTGGGCCTGGAGATCTTAAGCCATTAACACCCCGGAGCGGGGAGCTGGGTATCCCTCAAGAGCCACCAGGGGCTCACATATCCAAGCTGGCCCCACCGCCTGCTGAACCGACAACAGGTGTCTCACCATTAAATGATTCATATGCTCAGGAAGGAAAAAAAATTGTCTCAACATCATCAATATTGTTTATAGTTGAGAAACCTTCTCTCCATTTCTGCTGAGCTAACAAAATTACATTGACATAACTTTTTCTAATTTTTATAATCATGCATGGGCCTGTACCAAACAAGCCATTCTAAGGCAGAAAGAGGATTTATCAATGGTTATCGTGTCATCCTATGACAGCCTAAACTAACACATTTATATAAGAAATTTCTAAAATATATATTTCGTTTTATCGGATAGAGAGTACTGAATGTGTTTCTCCATCATGGTCGCCCGTTCAACAAAAACCAGACAATATATTTCAGTATAAGTCTTTCTTTTCTTACATTAGGAAGTACTGGCCCCGCATCCTGGTGATGGTATCCATTTAGCATCCCAAGAGTTCAGAGCTGTTCTCTGGACCAGAAGCTCCCATCTAAGCTTCTTAAACATTGGTTGTGCAAACAGGGGGAAGTTGGGACAGACCTAAAGTGAACACAGGATGAAGCCATTGAAACCAGGATGCTACAAACATGTTATCATTATCTCTGTGTGCCATATGCAAGGATTCTCTACCTTTGACTTGATCTCAGGACACATTACAAATCTACAAGGTAAACCGTTTAGACGAATGGCCTCGTCTCCTTTCTACATTATTTCTACAGAAATAATGCTGTTATTTCTGTTCCTTTGAATGACTAAATTTGTGTCACTATATTGTAATTTAATCCTTGATTAACAACAAATCAGCAAAAATTAATATTCTAATCATGCAAACCCACCCTGAGATGATGAGAGGTAACTTCTAATATCACCAGAAGCCAACTTAAGTTCATGACAACATCGAAGGGTTATAAATAGCTCTTAAATCACTGATTTTCTCTTTGGAAAATAAAAGTAAGCAGCTCTGGATAATTCAGTTACATTTTGATATTATTACTACTTGGCTACAGCTTTGCCATTATGCATATAAAGAGAAAGAAATCCTCTTGCCTTCAAAAGCCTGATAATTGAATTAAGAAGAAAAGACATAAACTCAAGAAACGTAATTACATTACTTTGTCACTGGGTAAGATAAACAAAAAAAGTGGGTATTAAAAATGCAATATCCATTCAGTAAATCTCTAAGGAGAGTCATCTAAAAAGTATACAGTGAAGATAAAATGTACTGATTGCATTTTGAGCACTTTTTTTTTTTTTGGTAATTTAAATAGGTTTATTCTCAGGTACATTAAAAAAATGATTATAGAAGCTAATAAGAACTTCCTTCCTAGAAATATCTTTAGAGACTGCTATCTACCAAAAGCATATTCCCTTCATGAATACACGACTGGACCACACCATCCAGCCTGTCCTGCTGCTGGGCACTGACAGACACCCTTGACCATGCTCTTCTTCTGCTTTCTGCAGCTGGAACGGTGATGACTCTAGAAGCCTTAGAAATAGCCAGTTTAAAAGGCCACTGTGGGGTTGGGTTCCTGAATGACCAGGGAGAGAAGACCCTCCCTCAAGCCAGCAGCACTCAGCTTGGACCAGTAGAGGAGCAAGAAATAACCTGCTATTTTCTTTGAGCTTTTGTATTTTGAGCTCTATTTATTACAGCTGTTTTGACTACCCTAAGGAACATGGATATCCACACAAACATCTAACAGTTTAATCCCATTTTGTTAAATTATTAAAGTCAGTAAAACGAGTGCTGGCCTGTGCAGAGCAAAGCAGCCGCTGTGCAGATTGTCACCAGGAAGGGGCGGTCTCCAGCTTGAACAGGATGGCAGCAAGAGTGACATTCACAGCAGGTCCTACTCAGCAGGGATCAATACAGCCCTGTGAGTGTGACTGTCCTTTTCTAAAATGCTATCAGCAGGTGTCAAGGGCAGCGGGGTGCACAAAACTTCTTTCTGCTTCTGGCAGTCTCTGCCCTTCTCACGCAATTACAGACTCTCCGCTTCTAATTTCTTTAGGACCATCAGGATCTATTTAATGATTCTCCTTATCCCTGTTTATTTCAGTTACCAAAAGAAGATCTGGGTCTCGACTCTCCTTATACTCCGCATATCGTGTGTGCTTGGAACTTGTCAGTAGCACTCTGCTCTTGAAAACCTTTCACTGTGACCGCTAATGTAGTGGATGCTCGTGCTGGCCCTCCCGAGCCCCTCTCCCTGACAGTCCTGTGGTCTGCAGGGTGGCAGTGTCTTGGGTGACTTGCTAGGGAGGATGAGGCATGGTGAATAGTAGGTGGGAAGGCCGGAGAGTGGACTCGAGGGTCATCAGTTAGCAGCTTTAGAAATGATAATGGATTAGAGGATCATTGATACACATGATATTTGTCTAGGGAAAAAAAAATTAAGACCCAAATAGGAATTTTAACATTCCAGGGAAATAAATATTTCAGATCTATAAAGAGGTCACGACTTTTCTGAATTTCAACTAACCATAATAAGAAACATGTTTATGCTAAAAATATTGAATTAGTTTTTATTCTTTTTGAAATTATACTTTTAAAAATGATTTCATATGAAGAGGCAATCAAAGAATATGCGGTAAAAAAATGACAGAAAAAATTTTACAAAGATGTATCTCATTATATATGTATGTATTCAGAATTCGGTTGTCTACTTCTATACATTGTTTTCTTAATGTCTTCTCTATTTTAAATATATACTCACTTTTGTATCTAATTTTATCTCCATATGTTGTATTTTTTTAAAAGAGATCCCTGGATTTCTATGAGTTTCTGTCCAAGAAAACCTAGATTTATCTCTGGATTTATGCCTCTGTTTAGGATATTAAAGTTTAACCATATTAATGCCTTCATTTTTTTTCTCTTTTCCAACATAAATATTACTTCATGTCCACGTTGAAAAAGATGGAAAGCCACAGTGAAAGAAAACAACCTGGAATTGCCATTTAAAAAGTGAATCGTTTCTTCTTTTACTTCTTGAGTTTCAAAAGTAATAAGAAAAATGTTTGCACTCAGCACATTTCAAACTTTGGTTCCACAGATACCTGGAGGTAAAGGGCATTTTGTTTTTTCTCCAGGTAAATGTGCATGGTCCAAAATGGATTATTTTATTCTTATTATATACAATACATTTTATGGACACTGAGATAGTTTCCATAATAAGAAAACTGTGATATTTTTATATTGTTTTTTTCTCTCTCTTCTTCTTCTTTTATTTACAAGCTCTCACTAGCTCACTCACTGTTTACATTCGTTCTCTCTCTACGGCCCTGGAGACACACAGTATATTTTCCAGATGGCTTTTTTCTTTTCTCTCTGAAGATAAAAAGCCCTCTTTGTGGAGGATGTTCAAATCGCCATGCCTGTTGTTTCAAAAAACAGTTTGAAAGTGTTAATAATTCAATATTTAAAACTTAGAAATGGGACTACATGGAAGCAGTGAATATAAAAAAAATAAGAGATCGATTTGATCTGCCTATGACACTAAAAAAAGGAGAGAGGAGGAAAATGTTAAATACCACGGTCACTAAGTGTTTTAAAATTTTAAAAAATTAGCAAAACCTCTTATGAATGCATTTTAAAAAATAGTAGAGTAAGATTTTCTTTGTGCGTATTTTTCTAAAATATTTTAGGTATTTAAAAAAAGCGAGAGGGGAACAAGGAAAAAAAAAAAGATGAGAAATGCCTTTGTGTGCTACTTGGGTTTTATAAGCTCAATAAGTATATTTACATCAAGTGAAATAGAAAAAAAATTCGTAATAGAGTGAGAATGCATCTAAGACAACTTAAATTCTTGCCATGAGTCATAAAAATCATAGTCTATTGACATCATCATACATACAAACTTTTAAAAAAACAGTATGTTATTAAAAGATATTACAATATGCTCCATTTTAAGACAATTGTGAAAAGGTTCAGCATTTTCAGCTACTGATCAAGGAATGAGGTGGCAAATACTTTATGAGCATTATCTGTTTAACTGTAGTATCAAAAATTGATGATGATGAGCAGGATGCTGGAAAAATAAAGAGACTGACATATTTGTACTACATACCATATGTAACACTGGAGAACTATATTGTTGATACTCATAGTGTATCCTGCCCATGGCTTGTCTGTGCCCCCCAAAAACAATACTGGCAGAATTTTTTTGTTTTGATTCTATGCCAGAATAAAAGAAGAGGTCTAAGTTGTGATGATAATAATAGGGTTTTTTTTTTTTATACATTGAGATGTGCTGACATTTAATTTAGTTTGCTCATAATCAACAATAGTGTATCTTAAGCCTGAAACACAAACTTATTGAACAATTTGCAGTGATGAAGTAGCCCTGCTCTATAATGCCAGTACACATTAGTGGGTTGGAAGATGTATAAAATTTCTAATAGCTCTAAATACTCTAAAACTTGAATGCATTTGCAAGATGCATATATATGGAGAGTTCTCAGTTGTTATATTAATGAGATGCATATATAGAGTTCTCAGTTGTTATTCAAATACTGAATAGATGAAATCTACAGTGAGATCTTCGAAGCTCATTTAGTCATTAGTGCCCACAACCTCCTATACCTGACCTTCACAAAAAAAAAACCTATAAAAATATATACCTAAAATATTGAGTAGCGCACTCACTTCCCTTCCCAGCCTGTTAATAAAGAGAAGTAGAGACCAAAGATGAAAAACAGAGATAAACCAAAAAAAAACAAGGCTATTGATGAATAAGGTGACAATAAACTTGGAATAATAAACTTTTTTCTACAGATCGTATCAAACATAGAGACTACTTAAACTGTGAATGGAAAGGAGCATGATTTTTCAAGACAGACAAGATAAATTAGTGATGTCTTCTAAAATCAAATATCTTTACATACTGCTAATTTATTTCAAGAGTTCCTAACCCAGAATCGGTGTACCTCCTGATACAGTATGTGAAAATCTGTGTGTATGCACCTATGGCTGCCACGACTTCCTAACGGGAATGTGAAACTCAAAAGGAATTTTGGGTCAATGATGGTGTTGTTAAAAATGTGTTAGAAATTGTTGACTTTGGACATTATTCCAAAGTAATTTAAGAGTCGCAAAACAAAGAATTGTATTGTATCACATTCAAACATTTCCTTTGACAAAATATAATTTTCACTGGCTGACTTTAGATTACTTTTTTTTCTGTGAAATAGCATAGCATGGCAGAAAGAGCATGAACTTTTGAGACAGACTGGGTTTTGAATTCCTGTTCTGCTTGATGAATTACAGCATGTTCTTTAAAATCTCTGAACTTTGGTTTCACTATCTGAGAAAAAGCAAATGATATGTACATTACAGTTTTGCCATGAGGAACATATTAGACATTAACGTAATAGGAATGTACTTGGCGCATAATAAGCACTTCAGAAAAATTAGTTTTCCTTAATCTCTTCCAACAATGAAATCCACATTTACACAGAAAAGCACTCCATCACTAAGTGTATTAAGGGAATGTAAGGAGATAGTTAGGAAAAATATTTGATGAAATATCCTGAGGAATGGCAATAATTTTAGAGTACATTTACATAGCAACACCTTAACCTCCATAAATTATCGAGTTTAAAAGAAAACACTCGTTTTCTTGTATATGTTTAGGTAGTGAAGAGATTGACTGGTTTCAAGGAATATTATGGTAATCCCATAGCAGGTAATCAATCTTATAGGCATTTCGGCCTTGGCATACAAGGATGACAGTAAAGGAATCTCGTCTGTTTCAGAGGGTGGGGGGTCCTCCTGACCTTTCCTCCCTTATGCTTCTGAGCCCTCTAAGAAAAGAACAGTGGGAGCTAAGAGTGAATGAGAATTGACTGAGAACATTATACATCTTTACTAGAAGGCTTTATTATACTATTCTATCTTACAACATTATTTGTGGAATAAGCGTATTCAATCTTAGCTACAAGTACTGTAAGAGAAGCTAATGAGCTATAACAATGTAGAATTCCAAGAAAATGCAGATTTATCAAGCTTTTAGAAAGTTCCTGAACTTAAAGTGCCAGCAGTGTGTTGCTGGATTTGGGAGGTGAGGAAGAGAAAAGCTACTCGTAGGCAGAACCGTTCTCAGATACAGTTGCAAAGAATCGGGGGAATTTGAGTCTGAAACAGACAGAAAAGAAAGAAACAGAGGTAAGGTAGCAGCCAAGATATAATTAGGACCAGCTTGGAAAATATTTTTCATACAACTCTTCTACTGTTCTTGATGACTATGTTTTTGGTTGTAATTTTTAAGATTTTTTTGAGTTTTTTTTCTTTTCCTGAATCATTTTACTTTGGTTAAAAAAAAGAAAGAAAAATGAGGAAGAAAGAGCAAGTAAAATGAAAAATGAGAAACATCCCACCACGCTCCTTGTACTATAATTTGTTTTGGGACTTCTCTTCCCATAGAAAGGCCTCTTTAATCAAGGATTCATTTATTCTTCTTGGCTAACTTGAGGTATATTTCTGCATTTCATGGAGACAAATCTGAAAATGTAAGCATTTCTTCACCTTGACTGAAATATATGCCTGCTGACTCAGGCTCCCTCTGCACCGTTTAAAGTTCCTAATAAAGTAACATGTTCAAGATAATAAATTAGTATGTTTGAAGCACAGGTTTATTCCACTGTACTGTATTCTATTATTATAAACCAGTTAAATTAGTGTGGGCTATTGAAAAAAAATCCATCATTTTCAAAAAATACTATTTGATAAACTTCAAAGTCATTTTGCCATGACGTGGCCCAGGATTTTAGTTTAAAGCTGAAATGTTATAGCAATAAGGAGTAAAATAAATGTTATGGTGTTTGACTGTCTGTATTTTCTTTTTCTAGTGGGTGATTTCAAATATATAAGGGTCAGCTTTTATCTTAAAACTGAACTCCAGCTAAGTGTTAAAGAAAGATGAAACAGATATTTGATCTTGTTCTTTGATCGTCTGAGATTTGAAACAAGCATGTAACTGTCAAGAGAGGGATGCCACAAATCATAAATCAGATAAGATGGCAGAGGCATCATTTTGAACCATTCTAAACAAGCCTATCTACAATGTATATAGAGTAACTAGACCGACAATACAGTAAGAAAAGAGTCAAAGCAAAGACCCCAAATTGAGGATCTCAGCTAGGTGATCTCAGCAGGTAAAAGTGGGAGAGAATTTCACTCTGCATTTTGATGGGAATAAAGAGAATGTTTGGAAACTCAGCATGGATGCAGCCAGAGCCCTGTGGACTTTGCATACTCAGAACTCAAGCATTCCTTCCTAGACAAAAGCCTTAAACAAACAGAACAAAACAAAAACAGGGACACATGCCAAGAAAAGTATTCGCCCATGGACAAGTGAAGTATAAAGGAGAAAAGCCTTATATCAGACGAGGAAAGCATGCTTCTTCAATGCTTAATTTCTTTCACTGATCCCTCTTTCCAGCTCAGAGTTTTAGTGTGCTGGAGTTGACAATAGGAAAACCTTTTTTTCTTGAGCAAGATTTGTCTGGATCTCCTATAACAGTTTTTTTTTTTGAACTACGTTAAAAAAAATACAATTGATTTTTAAAGGTTGTATTTTCCATCCTTCCTGAAGCAACTCATTAGTTCAAGGACATTTTTTGTAGAGTCTTTGAAATTTTCTACATATAGAATTATATGAAAATATAATTTTATTACTTCCTTTCAAATCTGTATGCCTTTTATTTGCTTTTCTTACCTTATTGTACTGGTTAGAAATTTCTAGCTCTAAGTTAAATAAGAAAAAAGAGAGCAGAAATATTTGCAATATTTTTATTGAAAGAGAAAAGCATTCAGCCATTAACTATCAAGCATAATGTTAGCTGTAGGGTGTTTTTGCATAAATTCAGCTTATCAAGTTGAAAATTTTTCCTTCCATTTCTGTTTTTCTAAAAGTTTTTATAATAAATGGGTATTAACTTTTGTCAAATGCCTTTCAGGTATTGATATAGCTTATGTAACTTTTTTTTTGAGCCTGGTAATGTGGTAGAGTACCTTGGTTGATTTTCTAATATTGAACCAGCTTGCATCACTAGAATAAAATCAACTTGGTCATGGAGAAAATTTTTTTATAATTGTCAAATACATTTGCTAATATTTTGTTGAGAATGTTTGTGTCTGTATTTGTTAGGGATATTGGTCTATAGTATCATTTGTTGTACTGTTTTTGTCTCATTCTTGTACCAGGTAATATTAGCTTTATAAAATAAGTTGAAAAAGTAGGTTTTTTTTTGCCCCTCTCTGAAATGGAATATGTGTAATTGGTGCTCATCCAACTTGGTGAAGAGCCAAAAGGGCAGAAGCCAGAGAGTATGTTTTGACCCACTCTCCTCTCTTAGAAACTGTCTGTATGTTGATCTTCACGGATGTAACTTGCGAAAGTCATCAAGCTGCATGCTTAAGATCAGTGCTCCTTTTGATTTTTACTGTAAAAATGTCATTTCCTTGACTAAAAAATTAAAAACATTGACAAAGATAAATAAGAGGAGCTCTGAATGGCAACTGTATTAGTTGCGTGTCCCCAACAAGCAGATCCTGAGATGAGGACTCTAGTGCAAGTGGCTTATCTGGGAGATACAGGCAGGAAAGTTGGAAGTGAAATTAAAAAGGAGAGGAAACCAATAAATTACATATATATTTTTAAGATTATCGGTTCCTATACTCAAACGAATCTAAATTCCAATGAAAAAAATTTGAAAATTAGTAAAAGAGTGTCTCTGTGTTATTCTACCAAATTCCTGAGACTAGTTGAAAGACAATCCTTGGGAGGACTTTAATTCTCTGACATTTCTGTCACAAAAATGCAGGGGTGGGAGTTAGACATTGGGCTGGTATATGCCGAAGTTATGGGCCCTCTGTGTGGATCGTCAAGAGTGCGTGATACATTAAGCAATCAGAGTGTATATATCCTGTTTACATCTGATTCACACGAGCAAGGATATTTCAGCATGGACTGTGTGTTTGATGTCATTAAGAACTTAATGTTAATTTTACTGTGACATAAGTTATTGAGTCATGTAAAAATAAGTATATTTAAGATGTATATGGTGAAATATTTGAGAATAAAATATTATATGTTTGTTTTTACCTCAAAATATAGCAAAGTGATGAAGAAAAGTTCACAGAAGTATATAGATGAAATAAATTGCCACGAGTTAATAATTGTTTAACAGATGATATGCACCTAGGTTTATGATACAATTCTCTCAACTTCTGAAAATTTTCACAATAAAAGTATTATTTTTAGTAAGGGAAATATAGAGAGAGATACAAGTGTCTCACCAATAGCTAATAATTTAGGGCAGCACAATATAACTCATTTTAATTTTTAAAACTTTCAAACAGTTAACTCTTTAGTAACTAAATTTTATTAATTCCCATATCAATATCATTTATAACTAGGGTAATAAATTTAAAGAAAAATCTTGCTTTGAATGTTATGTGAATTAATCAACACTAATTCAACAGAAATTACTTCACTACTTTTTTTACTTCAAGTGTGTTTTAAATATTAGAAAGATATATAAATTATATATAGAAATTGCATAAATTTCTGTAAACAGTATAAGTTTCTTAGATGACATATAACTGAATAGTTGTCTTCTTGTTTCTAAGATTATTCTTAACTTGTGTATCTATGTGCCATGCAAGGGGAATAAACTAGAATCTAGCAGGGAATATAGTACAATAATGTGACAATTTCAGTGTGAAGCAATGAGAATGTTTTTGTTCTCAGTTGTCTAATAATTTCACACAGTTCAATTTAGTTATTCATAAAATGCCCCAAAGTATTTTTCATATTTCTTTTCAGAAACGTACAGCTAGACTGTACAACCTATTAGTTCTGGCTAATTCAGAAGGGTCTGTGATTATTAATTACAAAAAAAAAAAGAAGTGGGGACATATTTGACAGGACTAAGATTCTAAAGTCAGTGTATAAATCAAAATGCATTAAAACTAAATCAAAATAACCCATAAAATATTTTAAATCATTGTAACTGGAAGATAATCTCTTAGAGGCTGAATTAAATTGGGGTTGCCTTTCTCAATGTGCAGGTATTTGTGTTTGTTCAATCTTCTTAGGTTATGCATTTTCCAAAATTGAAATTTGGGGAAAAATTTGAGGTGGTGAAGACAATGACGACAGAAAAGAAACTCTCTAAGTTCATCGTAGTCACTGATAAAACATGAAGTCTTTGTAACATTAATAAAAGTAAAAATGAAATATTCTGTGCTGGAAAAAAATAATTTTTAGAAGGGAAAAAATTTTATCTTTGTGTGTTTTTAAAATAAATGCTTTTTCTCTTCCAGAACAGTTCACTGCCTGGTGATACTTTAGTAGTTGGCGTTTTATAATAATTAAAACAGGCTGGTTTAACTGTGCAGAAATAAAATCAGTACTCCTTACTTCTAACCGTACTGCTTTAGAAATCAGATGTCTCAGGATTATTATTCCACTCTTTAAACAGCATGTAAATGTTAATGTTTCCTTCTTTTAATGACATTAGCATATGAATGATACTGTGAAAAACAAAAAAAAAATTTTTAAAATATACTTATTCTGCCAAGATATTTAAAATATTTTATGTCAGTCTACCGGATTCTTGGTATTAAATATAAAAACTGGGTTGTATATTTATATTTGAAATGACCTAAATTACATATATAGACAATGATGCAAAATATTGAAAGAATTTTGAGATCAAACACAATAATGGACTCCTATTATGTTTCAGAATGTTTAAAATTAATTAAAAAAACTAAGCAGTTGATTTGTTTATAATGTGATGGAGAACAGATTTGACTGTCTTCTTCTCTTGTATGATTAAAATACAGACTTCTATCTGCAGTATCACCTGGACATTGTCACAATACTAAATGTTACAATATCATATAAATTTGGCATAAATATAAAAGCTCATTTAGTATCAGTTTAACACATAAAACAATTATCTGGAATTATGGCCATTATAGCCACTGAGAAAATATTAAACGTTAATTTGAAATTCTAAATAACACATATGTTATTTAGAAATTACATAAATTTCTGTAAACAGTGTAAGTTTCTTAGATGACATATAACTGAATAGTTGTCTTCTTGTTTCTAAGATTATTCTTAACTTGTTTATCTATGTGCTGTGCAATGGGAATAAACTAGAACCTAGCAGGGAATATAGTAATGTGACAATTTCAGTGTGAAGCAATGAGAACGTTGCTTCTTGGCATCGTGTTGTATCATTTAAGTAACTAGCAATCAGGGAAAGAGTAAAATCTGCAGAAGCCCAGATTACCAGGTAAGCAGCGGGGAGCTGATTTGCAGGATTCAAGATAATTTGAAGACTTCTTGAGGCAGCAGACAGCATAGAAACAAACGAGCAAAGAGTATAGAGTGTTATTTATCAGCCAGTGTAGTTATTGCGTAGTTAGTGACCTTATGAGTTAGAACTCAGGCCACCTACCCTCATTCCTTTCTGTCTGTGTTCAAATCCACACATGTGAATGATCATGATTTAATTCACATCCAGAATCGAACACTCACAGGTGATAGATAGCTGCAGATCACATCGGAGGCCGTGTGTGATGACTGGTTCCCCAAACTGGGCATCAGTGTCTTCTACACGGTGTTTATAGAGATTTATTTTCCAGCTCCTTTTAAGCTTCCTGACTCAGAATAGATGAAGGCGGAATCTGGAATTGATATTAATATAATTAGTGAACAAGAATCTAGATGATTTTGCTTGCATAGTCGAAATTTAGAATCATTGAGTGAAAGTAGACTTTCTTATCCACAGTGTGTGTAGCCAGCTTCATATAGACAAACACGAGGTGTCTCAAATTTAGGAATTGTGATTTTCAAAAGTTTGATGAGAAGTAATGATGAAGAAGAGGAGGAGGATTCCATGGCCACCTTTTTCTCCTTTTTTAGCTCAATGCTGACTTTTGGAGATAGTCTAAAGTATTTTGCAGGAACACTGCGCAACTCAAATAGATTAAAATCGTGTGTCACTGTCAAATGGGCTACAATACCTATTCTTTGATGTTTAATGTTTTATTCATTATTTCGCTACCTTACGGTATTTATAATTCCATTAACATTGCTAAACTGAGACATATAATGTGATGGTTGAAAAACTATTAATCCTTTTGAAAGTACTGGAAGGGTTAGGAAAGGTTCAAAATATTTTAAAACTATAGTTATAAAAAGTTGCTCTTATCTAAAAAAATGTGGATATTAATTTAAATTTGTTTCTGCTATTCAAGTTTTGCAATTTATTCATGTCATTTTGGTCATAAAATTATTTAAAAGGTATTTGTGGATGGCAACTATTTACACTTAAAATATGACACTGTTAAAAGGCAAAGGTGGTCTCTGTCAGGGGAAGATGCTAAATTTTAAGAACAAAAATACCTATATTACTAAAGAGAAGGCTAAGAGATGAATTAATTCCAACAACAACAACAGAAAAAACTCATATGAAGGACATAGTTCCAACATGGGTAAATGCTCTGAATTATGTTAAAATTATATCCAAAATCCTGCCTTTGAGCTGGTTCATAATTAATAACATTCACCTGGCATGAATTCACAAGCTGCTCATCTTTTCAGATGAACACAGTCTGTATATTCAGGCGAGATCAAAAGGTAAGTAAGAGGGAATCAAATTCTGTTATCTCCGAGGAAACACTGGGAACCAGTTCTCCATGATTCAACAAAATTAATATAGAGTTGATGATGCTGCCAGAAAGTCGACTTAGGCCCAACATGTTTTAAAACTTCCCATGGTTCATCTATCACTCACCAGTCAAATGCCATCCGTATATTCATAGATTCAGCGGAGACTCACATCCCACATTCCTGGGGAGCTGGAGATCACCCAAGATGCCTTTTTTTCTGGCTTCATAATGAATGTTCTCTCTTTTAAGAGTGTGTGTATCTGTTTGTTATTCATTAGTTAAATAGCCTGAAGTATAATTTGCGCTGTCTTTGTTATTCATGTACTATGTAATTCATGCACTTTTGACTTTATTAAATTTCTATTTTTTTGAAACTGTAGAATATTTTCCATTAGAATAAGAATCATCTATAATTAAATTTTTTTAAGGTGTAAACTTTGGGGCTATTAAACTCTTTGTTTTGGGACAGTACTTGGACATATTTTTCTGTTTAATTAAAAATGAATTCTTTATTCTGTTTGCCTATGCGTATTCATTTTAGATGCTGTTGTAGGAGATTCAGAAGTCACAAAATCACCGCCTTCACAAAGCTTATATTCTTGTCAGAGAAGGCAGATGAAACAAACACATACATTGAGAGAGTAGGCAAAAAGGCTGATTTAAATGAGATGGTCAGGAGAAGACTCAACCAAAAGGTAAATCTGAGCAAAGATCACTGTGTCCATTTCTCCTCTTTTGTGTATGCATGGCTGTCCAGCCACAGGCTGCCTTTCCTGATCACCCTGGTAACTACATGTGACTATTTGCAATGAAATATCAGTGGAAGTAACACATGTGCTTTCCACCACACTTCTTTATTTTAAAGGAAATCCTTTGACCTAGATCTTCTCTTTCTTCACGTTCATCCATGCGGATAGCAACAGTGTCCAAAAGAAATAAGAGTTAAAATGGAAGGAATATGGTTTCCTTAATGATGACGAGGAACAATGATGCACCTCGATTTGGAAAAATGTATAGGAGGTAGATACAAATAGGTACTTATTTAATATCATTTCCTTAGGTTCTCTTTGTTATTAATTTGTTAGTCTTTACCCCAAAAACACAGATCAGTAAGAAGGGAGGTGGAAAGATGGTCATATCTAGGAGCAAGGGGAAAATGACAAGTACCAATTCCCTGGGGTGGCGACATTTCTGGCACATCTGGGGAGTAGCAGAGGGAGGTGTGTAAAGGAATGGAGCGATTAAGGGCGAGAGCTGTAGATAATGAGCTCAGAAAAGAAATGGGGTCCAATTCGTGTTTCTAATTTTAGTATTTGCTCTCTAGTAGAAATGACAAACTCTGCAATACTAGTGAACTATTTTAAGAAGCTGGACTCTAACCATATGAAATACCATTAAAGAGATTAGAATAGAGGGACACGAGCCAATTTGTATTATAAAAGGATGGCTCCGGCCACTCTGTTGAGACTACACCGGAAGGAGGCAAAGCAGAAGCCAGGAGATCAACTGGGAAAAATTATGATAATATGAAATCGTTTGGCAGTTGAATAAAGGTGCTTGTCTATGGCTATGGCCGAAGTGAAAAAGGTTGTGAGAAATGTTTAAAATCTGAATATATTTTGAAGTGGAGCCAAGAAGAGTTTCTAATTGATATGAACTGTGAGAAAAAGACCTAACTCCAAGATGATCCCAAGCATTCTGGCTCAAGCTCCCGGAAGAATAAATTTCATATCAAGTACATGGGTGGGGGGTGGCATTTATATAAGGATTTTTCACTATACAATTTGTTTTTAATTAATGGGACTTGTTTCTTCTCGCATCTGAATAAAGTTCCCAGAATCTATAAAACAATGACATGACTAGCATATTTTTAATTCTTCAAAATTGCAACACCGACTTATCGGAAATTAGGCTGAGTGTTTCATCTTTAAGTCATGGAAAAGGTACCGTTGCGACAGAGAATTAATCACGGGTTGAACGAATGTCCTCGCCATGCTCTTTCTCAATACCGAGCTGCAAGACAGAATCTTCTTGGCAGACTGATGATCTCAATCTCATTTCTGTAGTTCTTGAATGTTCTATTTCTGAGGTAGAACGGAAAACTGACGCCTGGCTGTGAGTTTCAGGGAACGGTGGTATTGTCGCCTTCATTGTTCCCTGGGCGTCCCCTTTCTGGTTCACACAGGACTTGCCTCCAGTAGCAATGTCAACCCTTTACAATGAATGGAGAATGGAAGAGGCAAAATCACTAAAAAAAAAAATTTTATTACTCATTTCACCCAGTTCTACAATAAAACTAAACCCAGTCATTATTCAAATGGGCTAAAACACTCAATTTTCAAGGCTGTGAGTTGCCTTTAATGGGAATATTTATAAGATGGTTTTTTATTAAATGTAGTTTCTTTATTAAATAAAGCTCTCCTGACACCAATTGTTTAACTGTAAGTTCTGATTTCCAGAGGTTTCTACGCTCTACTAACGTTTATAATTTGTGAAACGTATGCCTTTCCTTTTGTAATTTGTGAGGGGAATCAGAGTTTGACACCTCAGAATATGCCTTTTGGGATATTATTTTTTTTAAAGAAACAAAAGATTCAAAAAAACAAAATCATGTTTTATCCATATTATTTTTCCTTCATAGGACTGGTATGTTCTTTTTTCCCCCTCTATCCAGAGTTGAACTCACTTCATTTACTGCAGTTTTGACTGCATGAGAAAATGCTAATTGTATGCATCGGGGATCCCCAAACCCAGGACCATAGACGGGTACTAATCAGTGGCCTGTTAGGAACTGGGCCACACAGCAGGTGAGCAAAGTTTCATCTGTTTTTTCAGCCACTCCCCAGCGCTAGCATCACCGCCTCGGCTCCACCTCAGATCATCAGGCATTAGATTCTCATAGGAGCCCCGGTCCCTAGTGCCAAAAAGGTTGGGGACCGCTGCATCACAAGTATACCTCTTTTATAAATTCTTCCAGCCCTCAGAAGCCTTAGGAATGTTTTCTCTCAGTCCTTATATCACGTTTCTCGGCCTCAGTTGTAGCACCTCCCACCTAGCTCTGTACATGTTCACGTGACCATAATCTCACACTGGAGGATGAATCTACAGAAAACCAAAATATTATTTTACATGTCTGTGGCCTCAAACACCCTCTGGTATAAGACATGGGCTCAATGCAATTGGTACGTGATGACTTGTGAGCTAACTGCAAGAGCTGGAGTGTTTTTAAACCTTCCACGCCACTATTTTTCTCTCCTTTCCTTTGTCTCCCTTCTCTAACATTTTCCTTCTTGGTGTAAAGCAAAGGACAATCTAAAATTTCCGGTGTTCATTTTAGTTTCAGAATTCGTATAGAGTCTTCGGTGACAGTCCACAACAGGTGGGTATGAACTTTCCGTGTGAAAGATGTCAGCCATTCCAGGCTGGATGAGAGCTTTACGATAGCCACTGCCAGATGGCCGACTTCTTGATCGTTGCCTGTTCACGAGAGGCATATGAATTTTTTACCTTTGAATTTTGAAGAAACTGTATATTCACACGCTGTTGTAAGAAATGATATAGGTGCCGCTGCCTTGCAGAACATAAAGGGGATGTGAGCATTTGAAGTCCGCTCTCTACACCTTCTCCACCACCTGGCCGCCAGCATGGGATGTGGGTTCTGTAGCTCAGACACCACTGGACGTGGGGATGGAGCAGAACTCGCTCCCGCCAGGGCAGTCTGGCTCAGCAGTGGCAGCTCCTTTTACAGCAGCAGGGAACCAGTTGTCACAGAGGCACTGAGCTCCTTGAGCCACCAGAGGGCCCAAGACCAGCCCCCGGGGGGTGTGACATTTGGTCACAGTGGCATCGAGAGACTAACTCTGTGCCATGACTGTGGCCTCCAGGCTTAGGTCTCCTACTGTCCCGGATTCTGTGAACTGTGCACAATCCTGATAATAAAATCCATTCCTTCCCGGACTCAGTGAGACTGGCTTGTGAAGGTTGTCATCTAGAGTCCCAACTAACCCATGTGAAGGGTGCGCCTACAGAAAGCTCCCTGGAAGCAACCTGTTCTCACCTGGGCAGGTGACTCATTGCACTCACTTCATCTCGGCTTGTTTCCACGGTATGGAAAATGCATACTTGTCTACATTGTATTACCTATCAAAGCTACCCACCATTCTTGCCTCGGACCTCACTCTGCTGAGAGCTTTATTTTTACTACGTACGCTTCCTGGTTATTCTTATACAAGAAAGAAATACTCCGGATCCACACACTCAGGTTAGCGTTGTTCTCATGCTCCAGACTCCTGTGGAGAGTCATGTGAACCAGGCTCCCATAATGCATCAAGTAGACGACACTTACAAGACTGAAGGGCCCTGGAGCCCGCACATCTGGGAGGTGATCCTCCCCAGTCAACCTGAGATGATGTGCTTGCCTCTGGTTTGTCTTATCACTCTGGTCTGCTCTATACACATGTTGAGATTTTCTGCTGCAGCTAACAATTACTGTGACATCATGACTTTCGATTGATCAGAGTGTTGGGTAGCTTTGATGGGGACGATTCCATGGTAAGCAATGATGAAATATTTCCTCTTACATTAGAATGTTCCAAGCCTATGGCGGAAGCCACATCTGCTGGAATCAGGGCTTGGTGTCTCCACTACGTGTCTCCACTAGTAAGAGCATCTAAGGATTCGGCTTAATGAACCATGTCACGTTATACAATTTTAGAATACTGTGAGCAATAAAAAGATTTTTCAAGCTTCCACAGAAGAGATAAAAAAAAAAGATTAATGAAACGTTGAGAGAATCAGAATGGATTCTGCCTTCCAAATACTAAAACTGGAAGACAGAAATCCAAAGGCAAGTTATTTCCAGCTAGTGTTCTGCAACAAGCCGATAAAGTTTGGAGCTAGCGTAGACGCTTGGGTGAGGGTTCTCATTAGCAAGGAAATAGAGTATTTAATGAGTGTGAACAAATTAAGAGATGTTCACAACTGAAAAGAAGTTTGATCCTGAATGAGCAATAGATAGAGAATGAAACTTGCAAACATATTATAACTACGACAAAGCAAGACAAGACAATAGTTGCTTTCAGTCAAAACATATGACTGCGCAGGAAAGGAAAAGCAATGAGTACCACATGGCTGAACAAAATAAGATTTACATAATGATAGCGAGAGACACTGAATGCTGATATAATGACATTTAAGCTGGAGTAAGAGGTAATATTTACCAGCATGCACTGGTATGCATTGACTAGCATACCATCCAGGCTCAGGGCTGTGGCCACTCGGATCGTTCAGAACAAGAGCTGCACCTGTGACGAAGTGTTTGTCTATCAGCTCTGAATGTCCAGTAGAGGAAAACGTGGGCCAGATGTGAGAAGATGCTAGTGTGTGCGGTGGGTACAGCAGGGGTGGGTGGGGAAGGAGACTGAGCCTCATCATCTAAAAGTAAAAAATTAAGATATTTCACTTTAAAATATGTTCAGAAAAATGATAAAATATATGAGAAGAGAGATGCAGGGAAAATGTTTTTTTTTTAATGTAAAAAAAGGTGTAGTAAAAAAGTAAACATTTTTTTTAACTCTTGAAAATAAACGCA
Source organism: Macroglossus sobrinus (assembly GCA_004027375.1). NCBI lineage: Eukaryota > Metazoa > Chordata > Mammalia > Chiroptera > Pteropodidae > Macroglossus > Macroglossus sobrinus. The sequence goes on from PVKZ01002452.1 coordinate 126,375, forward strand.
TGTGTAACTTTGACAAAAAGATAAACTCTAAAGGCTTCATGTCTTGAATGTTCATTTGATTACTTTGCAGTATTACTATGTGTTGAATTAGATCTCAAATTTTAAAACAGAGATTGATTAGAATTGGAGTTTTCCTTTAAAAAAAAATCCTCCAGATGTAAGAAAGAAAGAAAAACACAAACAAACTAACAAAAAACAAAAAAACGCAGTTACCAATGCTTGCTCACCAGCACTTGTTCTTCCTCTATGTCCTCTGCTCTTTTACACACACGCACACACTCTACACACCTGATATATAAAAAGAAGCTAGCGATTAATTCCATACTATAGGATGACACTCGCTTTACATAGGAGGGTTGCCTATTTGATGCCAATATTTCTAATTGCTATTTCAAAAGAAATATCTGAATAGTTACACGTTTCATGTTACCACAGGATTTTAAAATAAGAAAAATAAAGAAAGAAATGAGAACTGAGTTTTGCTTCCTAGTGAAGTCCAGTGAAGGTTGCCCGATTTCGTAGGAAAACAAAAAAGAACAACAAAAAAACAGACTGCATATTCTGTCGAGAGAGATAGGACCTTCCTCAGCCACACTGAATTCCTCAGCATCCACAGCACGTAGGTGCCAGAAGACCTGTGTGTGCACAAAAGGTACGTGGAAGTAGAAGGAACCGCCACCTTGGAAGGGGGCATGAAGAGGGAGCTTAACCCTTTCCTGTTTAGGAAAAAAAAAAAGTGCAGGAATGCTATGTTTTCTAGGATTTGATATTTTCAGTTACCGAGAATTGCTGTATTTTGTAACTGTAGTTATCAAAGAAACAGAAAGCTATAAATAGAATGATGTCATTTGTTTCCAAAGACGATCGATATACTAGAGTGATGAGAAAATAATAATACAAGCGAGATATTTTGTGGCAAATTTTGGGGGTTAGGATGACTGTAATCTGCAAGCTATCTCAGGGTAAATGCTGCACCCTCAAGCATCACTGGTGAATATTCTCAGGGCAAATGGGAAATGAATTAAAAGTTTGTAGCAGCTTGTGGAGCAGTGACGAGGTGCTGGGTGACCAGCTGCCCGGATGACTCTAGACCAGATGTCTGCACCCTGTGCTTTTCGTGAAGCTGAGGGGCTTCCTTATGAAAATGGGAACTCAGATCAAGTTTACACTTAACCAAAAAAAGGGATTTTGTGTATAAATTAATAGGTTTATGGAAACTAGCTATATTTGTATCTGTAACATGCCTGCTATGTGTGTATGTATGTATGTATGTGTGTGTGTATATATATATTTATATGCATATATTTATACTATGTGTTTATACTGTGTATATATATCATAAACTATATGTGTTATGTGTGTAGATATACACATGTAAACATATATACACAGTACATATATGTGTGTTTGAGTGGAGATGTATGTATGTATATTGAATATGTGTGTATGTATGTAAATATGCACACACATTGTTATGAAAGGAATATTTGTACCCTCCCCCAGACAATGTGATGGCATTCAGAGGCGGGGCCTTTGGGAAGTGGTGAGGCCACAAGGGTGGGAGTGGGATCAGTGCCCTTATCAAAGACACCTCTGGGAGTCTCCAGCTTTCTCTGCCGTGTGAGGACATAGCAAGGAGACATTCATCTACAAACCAGGAAACAGACCCTTGCCAGACATCAAACATGCCCGGGCCTTGACTGGATGTCGCTGACCCCAGAACGGCGACAAATAAAGGTTTATTGATTAGGCCATCTCGTCTATGGCATTCTTGTTTTAGCAACCCAGATGGATATATAGTCCATATTCTTTTCACTTTTTTTATGTTGACATATTGTATGTTCAAAAATTAAATATTAAAACAGCTGAGAACAATTTATTTTCATTCCTGAAAAACTTTTAACATAAATGAAAATTAAACTGATAACTACATTGCACAATCAGAAAAAATAGATGAGACATAGAAATGTGTCCCTATTTAAGCAGAAAATATATAAAACTTCTAAAATAACACTAAAAATGCCTAGGAAGATACATTCTATAATGAATTTGCATAACTTTTTGAAAAGATATTTTAAAGTGACTTTAAGAACATATTCCTTGCAGTGCTGTTTGCAATCATTTAAAAATAGTACAGTTATGTATAAACCCCAAACCATACTTCTAAAATCTTAGCATTAGAAGGGAGAATGCAAAAAGACATCAAGTCCAACCCTCTCTTTTATTTATATTTTTTTCTTGGAGTTATAATAATTTTCGTGCAACACAGTGTTGACCTACATCAGTTCTGACTTAATCTGGTCATTGTCCCTTTGCCCAATAATCTCATGCTCACGGAGCTGCACTGTGACACTCACCAAAATGCTCACGTGTGTGTATCCGGGATCTCTGCTGGCACACATGGAAATCGATAGCAATTTGCCCCTTCGGGATCTAGAGTTCTTGTCAGCTTGTGAGTCCATTTAAATCGCAAATATGAGCAAATCAATAAAATAATACCATCAGGCTAAACGAATGTGACAGGGCCCTTTGATAGAGTGCCAGACTCAACACCAAAGCTTTTCAGAGCTTGATTGATGGGCTCCCATCAAGCTTCTGAATGAAGAGTTCAGTGCAGACTCTGTGAGACGAGAAGGATGCAAAGGAGACAGGTCTGACTCTTTAAGAGCATCCATTGCCATAGTCACCCAATTCTAGGTCTTTTTTTTTTTCCACATGATTTTAAAATTTCATTTTTGATGAGTATGTTTAATATGGGAGAGTTTTTATTTTCCAAAAGCTATAAGAATTTCTGTGTTTTCCTAATCCATTCATTCTCCTGGATGGTGGTTTTATATTTTATCTTTTCTAGCATATACCTAACACTTGCTCACCTAAGCTCCTTTTCACATGACTATTTTCTGCTTCACCCAGAAAATAGGAGCAATGCGAAGAGAACATCTATTGTCTCCTAACATCACGGTACCCACCTACCAGGCTCTCCATCCATGAATCCTGCCTTCAATCCAGTGATTCTAGATGCATTATCTGCCCCTGTCCGCAATTAAGCTTGTATTCTGTGTTCTATTATTCCCTCTCACTTTTCCCAGTTTATAATTCCAGAAAACTTCCCCATTATCTCATATAACTGAATCACCACCTTCAGCAACATATCTCTTCTATATCTCTGATGTATAAAAAAGCTCCTTTGATCCTCACATCTCCCTTTAGAAAATTCCCCAATTCTCCACTCCCACCCACTGCAAAATTTCTAAAAAGGGGGAACTAGACTCACTGTCTCCAATGTTTCTCCCACTTTCTCTTTAATCTATCTTAACCAGCTTTGGCTCCTACCGTTCCACTGAAACTTTCACGAAAAGATGTCATGACCTCCACCTTGCTAAACCAAAGAGTCTATTTCATTTCCTCATATTATTTGACCTACGAGTAGCATTTGAAGTCATGAATCCCTCAATCTTCTTAGAAATTCTTTTGTAACTTGTGTTCCAAAATAACACACTCTACTGATTCTGCTCTTCTCTCTTCACTGTTCCTTCTAAGTCTTTGCTTGCTCTTTCTTTATCCCCACCCACCATTTACTGGAATGTCCCAGGTCTACTCACTCTCTATATTCGCTTCCTCTATTGGTTATCCTTTTCAATCTCATTGCTTTAATTTATATTCCAACAACTCCCAAATTTATATGTAGTGCCTGTGTTGCTCCCTTGAACTCCAGACTCCAATATGCAAATATACTCAATATCTCTACTTGGATGATGTAACAGGAATCTCATTTTTAAAACCAAATTCATCTCCCCAATCCTTTGTCTCCCAGTTAAAAGCATCTCTATAACCAGACACTTAACCAAAGATAATTGCATTCTCTATCATCAAACCATAACAAATAATAATAATGCACCTTCTAACACCACCTACTGCTACTGCCCTGGATCAAGCTACAAATATTTCTTGTCTGTTTTATGTTAATAGCACTGTAGCTAATATCCCTGCTTTCTTCTTTACTCTCTTGTGGTCTATTTTTAATACAGAAGTTAGAGTGATCTTTTTTGAAACATGTCAGACTACGTTGCCTGTCTGCTCAAAACCCTCCCATGGTTTTTTATCTCATTAAGAGTAAAAGTCAAGTCTTTGTGATGGCTCATAAAACCCTACATATTTGAACCTCATAATCGCTCCGACTCATGCACTACTATTCACCCCTCTGTTCGCTCCCTTCCTGCTACACAGGTTTCTTTGCGCTTTTATGCCTGGATATTTGTCTCCCAGATAATCAGCATACCTGCTGTCCTACCTTCTTTAGGTCTTTGCCTACAAGCTACCATTTCAATGAATTCTAATTTTCCAACCTATTTAAAACAAAAAAACAGCCTCTGGACTTCCTATATTCCTTTATATTTGTATTTCCTAGTAGAAATTGTCATCACCTGAAATATATCATAGTTCCTTACTTACTTTATTAGCAACTCCCCCATCTCAATAGAACATAAGCTTGATGAAATCATAGACCATTTATTGGATGAATAAATGAAAAGCGATTGTTAAAATGATGGTGACTTTTACAGTAGAGAGCACTTCAGAATGGAGAAATGTGGTAAATCTCACGTTTGAAATGAAGACTTTCGAGATTCTTTTTGAACAATTTGAAAACATAATTGCAAATATTCACATTACACTGAAAATGGCAGTTATAAATAACTGCCTCTAATCTCAGCTCAGACTTCAATGGCATTCAAAAATGTATCTATAACCCCAGTCACATCTCCGTGATTTCCCCCAGAGCATCTATGCATGACACTGGTCCTGTTAATTCACTTATATTTCCTAAATCACCACACTCTCAGTAGGAGATCTTGGCTTTTACTTCAAAAAGAAAATGGTCATTAAAAGTGAAAACATCCTGGCAGGCGGAAGCTGTGCCTCATAAAGAAGTCAATGTGTGACAATAAAGTCAACCGTGTGGGAGGAGAAAATGAACAAGACGGAGGAGGGAGGTTTTGTTTTCTTTTTAATTACACCCAAGGGAAGTATGACACCCGTCATCCTCTCAATTTCAACCCAAAATGTCTTCCTTTGCAGTATCGATCTTGATTTATGGATATTTATTTTATACTTTTGGTTACAATCCAATTACACTTTATTGATTTTGTGTTCAAATCGTTCCAGCCTTGGCCGTTGGCAACTTTTTCATCGTCTCCTGTGCTCTGCTGATATTATTGTTTTTTTTTTTTTTGAAACTGTCTTATTTTTTTGGTACTAAAATATGCTCCAGGGTTATCTCGTGTACTCCCTGCTCCAGTCTTAGAGTCAGTCATATCTCAAGTCCTGATTTCTGCTCTGGGAGAATGGTGCAACACACCAACATCTGGGTGACCTCAGCAGAAAGATCAAGGAAATATATGTGTGTATATTGACCTCCATATGTACTATCATCTAGGATTGTGTCTATCTGTAGCCATCTGTATGTATATTAAGCTAAACATGAGCTCCTACTTATGTATTTAACCCTAATTCATAATCTTAGGGCTCATTCCCACCTCCTCTTGGGTTTATCTGTTCATTTGCATTTCAACACTGAGAAATATGGTTCCCACCATCCTCTATCCATTTACATAATTATTTAATTTCAGAATACAGGTATTGTGGTTTAAGAATTGCTATCCATACGCCAGTGAGAAACAACTTTTCAACTAGATCTACTGGATGACTAACAGAAATCTACTCTGTTCCTCAGTTTCTCCTCTATAAAATGGAATTGCAATCATAACTACCTCCTAGTATAATAGTTAAATGTGAAAAAATAAATATATGTAAGTGACTCAGTACAGCACCTTTCACATATCAAGTGTCCTTAAGTTATTGGCAGGTGTTGCCGTGTCACTATTAAATATTATTAGGACATGTGCTTTATAAACCATTAAAAATTTTTTAAAGATGAAAGTATATTCTTAAAATGTGAAAATATAAATTGCCTTTCAAAGTTAATATAGAAGAAATCAAGAGTTTATTTATATTTAAAAAATTATATATTCTACTTGTTAATTATAAAATTGTGTACATATTTGTACGTACCATTATACATATATAGACATTTATCTATACCTATCTATCTATACATCTATTCCTAGGAAACATTTTCAGGAACTTTAGTAATAGATGAAATTATTATATTTGGAGGGTAATGAAGTTAACACTTTTAAAAAACAGGTATTTGTGTTTATTTTAAATTAATGTACAATCAGTGAAATAGGCCAAGTGTAGCTATGGATCAATATTTCATGCCCTTTAGTTTTCCTCTAGCTTTTTATTTATTTTACCTATGTTATAGATAGGTCATAGCATTAAAGATGGGCTATTTGGATATCTGTAAAAAGGAACACTTCCTCCCCTCTCCTCATATTTCTTTCTAGAGGAAGAAAACCTCTTAAGCCTTCCTAAACTCATGTCTCAGCCTTTATCCCTTCCTTAGATATGGCATATGTTACATCGTTGTTTGATCAAAGTCTTGCTTCTTAAGTGGGTGAAGTCAATATCTCCATATTTCTGAGTAGGGGGAGTAGAGGTAGTGATTGTTTGATCTGTTTCTCCATCTCTTTCCATAAGATCCAAGATACAACTGGGTAGGATTTGGCTGCTTTGTAAACTTTCTTCAGGGGCTTTGTCTTTACTTGACGTGCCTGGTGGGTAGGACAGAGCAAAGTCATTCTGAGCAATCCGTAAGGACTGATGTCAGTAGGCCTTGTAGTTGCTATGCTTTGATGCTGCCATTCCCAATGACCCAACCCTCTGCCACACGGTTCATAAACACTTGGAATATCAGCTCTGCCTAAATCACGTTCTCTAGCTCAGCCTGTAGAAGTCATGAGTGGTCCTTTTCATTACCTATCGACTATTTAGTTTGTTTCTTATTTAACAATTAATGCATAACTCAAGCAGGAAAAAAGTACTATGTATTGACTTCATTGAAAACCCCAGGTCACACCAGGGATTTCTGTTCACTGTATTTGATGACAAATGTACTCCCTGCACACAAGTAGGCAACATCCCAACAAATATGTCAAATGAAAAATTACCTGCATTTTAATACAAATGAGTATATTGAATTGCTCTTTAGAGATTTAAGAATTATTTCGTAAACCCGCAATTCTAAACATTTATGTCAATTGGTTTTTCCATGTTTTTGTCTTAAGAGAGATTATGTTAAATAGAAATAAACAACTCAAAGGGCTAAACACACACACAGTCTCTTCACAGCACAATTATTTACTTTAAGTCAGCAGGTATTAAAGGCCCTGGAATATGACAGTTAAGGTCTATTGTTCTATCTCCTGAGTTTTGTGGGATCTTTGCTGGCATTTGAGAAGGGAAATAAAATAGCTATATCTGGACGTTTGCTTCTTGTTAAGCCTAAAGCTTCTCTATACCTCAAATACCATCCTCTCAATTGACAAAGGCAAGAGGCCAGTGTACTTAACAGTTGGCCTTTTCATAATCCTCCTCTTCTCGGTTGTTTTTAACTGGTTTTGTTTGTCTTCAAACCCATCTTTGACACCTGTTTTAGTTCACTATAATCTTTACAAAAATATCAGGAGTAGTGAAGTCAGAAAGCATATAGTATGAATTTTCCCTAGTTCTATACATTAGACGATTTTTGCTATAGAAAGCACAGGTGCGTGCACACACACACACACACGCACAAGTGCAGGGCACAGTCTCTGTCCTCAAGAAATCGATCATCTAGCTGAAATTACTGAACACATGAGCATGATGTGGTGCCATATTGGATGGAGGAGGTAGAGAAAGAATCAAGAATTCATTCTCTTTAAGAAAATTATCTGCTAATGCTTTGCTAATTGTGCATGTCAGTTTTGTAAATCCATATGAGAGAGCAAAGATGACAAGCCTGTCTACACAAATGAAGGTTTAAAAAAGAAATGAGTAAGAGGGAGTTAATACTAATGCGTGAAACTTAGATAAGGAACACACACGACACTCATGTATTCAGGTGCTATATCTGTACAATCAGCTCTTCCCAGGCTACTCCTCACATTCCTATTTCATCAATACCAATATATCCATTAATAGAAAAATAAAACAAGACAAGTAAAAAACCTAAAAGATTCCACAGAGAGAAAATAAATAGAAACCTCCCATACTTTCTTTCATTTGTGACCTAAAGGACTGTAATTATACTCCAGCTAAGAGGCTATAAAAGAAAACTGATCACTAACTTGAGTCAAGTGCTAGATAATAACTGTTCTTAAGGCTAAGTGAAACCCATCATCTTCCTAGGTCATCTTCCTAGGTCAGCTGAGCGGGGCCTCGCACCAGGGACCTAGTTAGTTATGGTTCAAACTCCAGTCAAGGTCACGTTCTGAGCTGAAGGAAGGTGGAGATTTAAAGTGATACCTTTCCTGCCTACGGGTGGTACCAGGTCTCCCCCAGACAGTGCCTGGTTTTCCCTGAGCAGTGCTTACTTGCTTGGATGTGAGCCCCTTTTAGAATGCAAGTTCTCTTTCACCTGAGCCTAGGGAGGAGTCAACTAACTTCATTCCAGGAAAAGCCAGGGAGAGGCTCCTTCCTCTGGAGCTTTGGTGGGAAAACCAGGTAGAGGTCTACTAACTCCACTCCAAGTATATACAAAGCAAGATAAAAATGCTTACTAAAAGGGCAAACAAATCTCCAAAGTAAAGTAGAGCATTTAAAAAAAAAAGTTGAAACTTCCATTAACTCAGTGCTTTTCTAGTTCAAAGAGAAACATGGACCCCACTCTTTTAAAGATGACTCGTGGTTCTGGTTCTGTCTTTAGATTCTTATGCTCTCGCTCTCTCCCCACTTCTTCTTGTCTCTGTTTCCTTACTTTGAAGTTCCTGTCTGTTTACTCCCTCTGGGCCATGCAAATTCCAAGTGCTTAGGCCATTCTTATTTTTGTGTTTTTCAGTAAGTCTGAAATTATTTACAAACAAAAAGTTTTAAAAGTTCTCATGCAATAAGATTGAAAAGAACAACTGTATATAATCATGACCCAAAATCATATCAGCACTTATTTTATATATATATATATCACATCAGCATATGGTGTGTGTGTGTGTGTGTGTGTGTGTGTGTGTGTGTGTGTGTGTACACTCGTCCGCTGAGATATACTTTTGGGAACTAAAAATAGTTTTATATATCAAACTGATTTGCTCTAGTTACTGATGGCAATATTTTGTGCATGAAACAACTGATTTAGTTAAGTTTTTAATCAGTATCAGTCTTGCAGAAATAGTTTTGCCCCAATTTCCTTCTTTCCTGGGACATGTTGACAGTTATTAGTGTTGATGTTTTTGGAAGTAGGTTAATTTCTTAAAGTCATGCTTTACTCATGTTTAAAAGATACAGTTTTTATGAAATATGATTATTTTGCCTATCTTTGATCTTTTCAATGCTTGTTGCTTTAATATTTTAGGGTGCAAATAAAACAATCTTTTCATTTATTTCACTTGCTTTCTCTTATACTACTTTCAAAGTGAAAAATAAGCCATCTAAATTCTCTGAAATATCAAATCATCTATTGATAGTGATTTTATATTAAATGCCATCTTAGATTTAATACTATTCTTTTGAGTTTGCAATTAAAAATAAATTCTAGCTTAATCATCCAGTTCTAAAACTTTTCAACATTTAAAGTAATTTTGGTTTTAATTATTATAAAAACCCAAACTATCATCGATGTTTTATTGGCAATAAAGTTGAATGTAAATTTTTTTTTCCCAAAGGAAGCCAAAAAGTGAATCACTTTAGAGGTAGAAATTTGACATTATTGTTAATAGCTTTAATAAACAGCTTTGAAATGTTAAAAGAACCCTGAGGAGTGTTTTTGAATAGTTGGGTTGGGAGAGGGGAAAACAGAGAGATGTTACAATGCAAAAGGGAATTGTTAAATTTGTTTCCAATGACAGCCAATACAAGTACTTCTTGAAAATAAGCAAATCAATCTACAGAGGTGCTTCCTGTGTTACGCTGTGAAAATAGAGATAAATTAGAAGCTAGAATCAATCGTCCACAGGAGAAGCTTGTAGTTTTGTTCGCTTATACTTGACTTTTTAAAAATAGGAACTTAAAAATTTCATACTAGCTCTGTTATATAATTTAGTTCCAGTGGCAATTGCATATTTGTTTATTCTTTACTTACATAGTATTGATTGACAGTTCCCATCATTCGTTTTCATATAAATTAAAATTATAATGCCATTTTTTCTAAGAAATTCATGAAAACAAATTGTTTTACTCTCATATTAGGAAAATGAATGATTTGAATTCTTCAGTTTTACATTGTTTTTTTTTTTTTAATTCATTCATCCTTTTCTCACCCTTTTTTTTGTGAAGGAATGTCAGTCCAAGTCGGAAATGAGTTTACATCGTTATTTTAGTTAATGATATATGGAAGAGATTAAGTAGATTTGTATTGGTTTATAGTCATGGTACTAAAGTAGGTTTAAGTGGTTTTGAGTTATATAGATTTTTCAAAATTATATTAGAAATTCTAGTTTAAATCCTGGTTTCATGCAATAGAATGTGTAATGACCATATTAATTAACAAATAATTAATTTTTATTACATAGTAAATAAATACTATATGAGTTCTTATTATAAATTAAATATTTTATACATTATCTAATCCTCATAAGAACTTACAAAGTTAGTTCTCTTCATCTCAATATATTCTTATCTTTTAAAAAATTTCATACATGAACTGAAATATTTTCAGTTCTTCTTATACTTCCAGTTTCCCATACTTGTATTCATTAAATGAGACCTTATCTCCAACTCAATCTTATAATCTCCTGATATCTTTTTTCTTCCTTTGAAGTCTCAGATTTAATATTTTTGTGTGTGTGTGTGGAAACATTTATTTTCCTCAAAAAAACTAGGTCACTCGTGTCTGCTCTAAGCTCTCCCTTACTTTCTAAATTTCCCTCATATTACTTATTTAGTTGTGTGAATCTTCCTCTAATCCTCATTCTATGCAGGTAGAAGGTTTAACTGTTCATTAATGTACCCCAGGGTTTAGTATGGTGTCTGGCACACAGTCATGTCCCATTAAATTGTTAAGTGTATTAAAAATAAAATTTCCATTTACATTGAAAGCAAACTAAAAATTCAAGGTAAAAAAAATGAGTGTGAGAATTCCAACAGTCAGTTAGTGATGGAACTAGCATTCCAAGCAAGGTTGTTCTTACTTTAATCTCATGTTGTCTTCAACAATGCACTTTCCCTTGACATAGGTGTATGATGAGTGTAGGAACACAGAAGTACCCTCTGGTCTAACTCCTGGGAAGTGATAATTCAGAAGAATCTGACACATTCAGATGCTAATATCCAGGGCTGGGCACATACTGTTTATTGGTAATAATGGAAAGAACGGGAGATTATAAGGGTTCATTTGATATTTGAATGGATGTGAACCACATAACAGGAACATTTGAGAATATATATTATGGTTTTCATTTGATAAAGTGCAATAACAATCAATACAGAATAAAGAAAGAATGAGACAAATTGCATTAAACATGTGTTAAAATACTCTCACCAGATATTAAAATATGTTACATTGGATTCATACCTTGTAGGTACTTTATTCTCTACCCTGTTGCTTTTCAGAGATGATTTCTGCATTTTATATCTAGAAACAGACATTGTAAAAATTCCAGATTTTTACTTTTTGCAATAGTAATTTCTTGACTAAACCTCAGTAATAAAATATATATAATTACTTTCAAGTCTCAGCTAATTTATCTGTTTTCCTGTTTTTATAGGCAAATCTCAACCAATTACAATCTAGAGTTTGCATTTACAGGCCCTAAATGGTCATAAAAAGAGCTAATTTAAAGAAGACTTTACTATCTTCCTCCATCTAGCTGCTTTACTAAGATGGGTGCTATTTTTGCCTGCTAACCTTTGGTTTTCCACATAGAATTTTAATACAATGGATTAATTAAATTGAAATGCTTGAGAAGTCCCTTGACTTTCTTTCCTGGGAAACTAGTGAAGATAGTGACCAGATCTTCACATGTTTTGTGGTTAGTTATTGATTAAACTTCTGAATCTCAACACCTAAGAGTTCTACTACCTCCCAGAGGTTGTTCTCAGTCACCATTGATGATGATGGTGACGGTCATGGTGTCCAAAGCAAATTCAACAAATGCATCTTCTAACGACTCCATAAAAATTATAAATATTGCTAACCTCTGACTCTGAGTGTGTCTTGTTAAATTTAGGGCAGAAGGCAATCTGATACTGTATTACGGGCAGGCTACCTTCTTGATGTTGGGCTCTACCAACTCTTCTTATAGGGGGACACAGAAGAAACTTCTTGTCACTTGACGATTCACCAAAAATGCACTATTTAAACACTTATCTCCCGCTAGGATTTAAAATTGCTCTCAAATCCCAAAAGAGAAGACTCTGGGGAAGAGTCTTTTGGAAATTCAGTGAAACTCATCATCATTTTCTGCCCTATTCTATTCTCGTCCATACACCTATCATCCAAAATATTTCTCGTTATTCAATGACTTTTAAGAGAGGGAGGGAAAGAGCAGAGGAATAAAGATCTTTGAGGTAAGATAATTAGTGGTTTGAAAAGTCTTCCCAAAGTGAACTTCTGATTTCCTTTAGAGAGTGATATTTGAGTGATACATCCCAGCCTCATCTCACAGCAGAATATAATTTTTTGTTATTTATGTTAATACAGTATAGTTTAATAACTGTCAATATATACATGTAATCTCAACAACACCCATTTCTTCCTTGTTTCTATGAAATTTGACAGGTTTTATCATGATTAACAGTTCTTGGGCAAAATATAAATTGATAAACTTTTTTTAGAAACAAAGTCAAAATATTTAAATCTTCAGTTTTGTATTTTGTGGCCTGAGTTCAAGTTCTAAAATATACTAGGTTGAAAATAAAAAATTATATATATATATATATTTTTTCTCAACTCATTATATATTTATAACTTCTACTCTTCAAGAAAAAAAATTAGGACAAGAGTAATATAAGTTCCTATATTCTTATAGACCTGAATTTGTTTATCTTCCTGTCCCCACCTCTGGAATGTATCTAGTGATAATGACACTGAATTTCCAGAAAAAAAAATTACTAGCATTTTTCAGATGGAAGCTTTTTAGTCATGCCTAATAGTTTTTTAAAATTATATTCTTTAATTAATTGTCTCAATAATCCAACTCAACTGTTTAAGAGTAATGTAGATACCTTTAGCCACCTTCTTTCTTCCTTCTGCTCACTGATATACATATATGTGTGTGTATATACACATATGTGTTCTCTTTATTTACATTTTATGAATAAAGCCTTTAAGTCACACACCGACTCATTATACTCTTTCATGTTTCAGAAATTCTATCACAAGTATAAAGAACTTGCTCTATTGCATTTGAAATATTTCTAAGTTAACTAAATTGAATATCTCATAATTAATGTAAAAACGGAATCAGTCATGAAAAAACACTGTTTTGAGGTTATATAGTTATATAGTTCAACCCTGCAATCTTTTGTGAGAAAACTGGCAAACCAAAACAAGTGGCTGAATTAGGCTTTGCAAACCTGGAACTAAAGTCCAGTCTTCGTGTCTCCAAAATAGAATCTGTCTAGCCATAATTTAGACAAAATGATTAAACTTAGCTGAAATGCTCATTTCTCCTTCTATTTGTTTAGATAATTGTGATTTTGTCTTCTTATTTCAAAGGCTGTTTTCTTCATCTTTCTTTCAAGTGAGTTCAAGTAACTCTGGTGCATTCTAAAAATAATTTATCATTATTCATTTGGTAAATATATAGAGTAAAATCACATATAAACATACAATTTTCTTGTCTTTCCTACTTAAATATTTCAGGCAGCAATTACTTCTGATCTTAAATGTCCTGATCTTTGCTTGTTTAGCAGTATCTGTCTCCTATGCACCTTGGTATGTGACATGAATGCAAACTGCAGTAGGTGCTAGCAATCACGCTCTATTCTCTTTTGCTGTCTGAAGATGATTTGATATACACTGCTATTAGGCTATCTCTTGAACAGCCTGTCTGAATGAAGCAACCTGTCAATCTTCCTAGGAGAGCTGGCTGGAGGGTATGATGTACTGATCTCAAAGAAACAAAAGACTTTGTTTTGATCACTGAGGAGGAGGAGATCGGCAACTGACTTCATTGTAATCTCATCCCTGCACCTGGCAGATCCAGATATTATAGAGAATTATTGTTCAGCAAAACAGAGCAAGAAAAAGTAACGTGATTTCTGTCTTTTCATAGTTTTCCTCAGGGGCCCAGTACAGTTGAAGGCTGTGATTCAGAAGACCTTTAATTTGCAATTCCGACGCAGTATTTCTTTTCCAGGACTTTAAACTTTGTTGACTGTTGAGGACTCACTTTTGTTTTCAGTGACTGTGCTTGTGCACAAGCACCATATTATGAAATCAGGAGTTTGGTTTTACAGATCTTATTTTTAAATCCACATCGTCATAGCAGGAAAGACAGTACATTAGCGACAGAACTAGACTGAAGGCCTAGAGAACTGGATTTTTATGACTCTCTCATTAACTGGTAGGCGACCTTGAACAAGTCATTTCTGCTCTCTGGTTCTCTCCCTTTGCTCATTTGTAAGATGAAAACGGGCTGGGAGACTCATTTTGTATGGATAGTTTTTAACTATGACTCAGCAAAATTACTTGGGGATGTAGTTAACGGTCCATATTTTCTAGACAAGTAGCATTGCCTCCATTGCACCCAGGAGGAAAGTGAAGCTCGCTGAAGGAACTTGCCAAAGTTCAAGCAGCTAATGTGAAGAAGACAGGAGATTTGTAGCTATGAGCATCTGCCTCCCAATCCTCCTGAATCCACCATTTCTTCCAGCATACCACACCATCTATCACTGGTTTATTAAACAACTACAACATACTGACATCAAATTTGGGCTAACTAATCAAATTTGGCCAGATTCCCAGTTTTCCTAACCAGAGAATGATCAAAGGAGTCTCCTTAAGGGAAGTAAATCTACTCCACTCCATCAGGGGACTCAGTTTCATAAGATGTCTTGGGTCAAATTCAACCGACATAATTATGAAAATAAAACCAGTAAAACATTTATTCAGAGGCCACCTCTCATGACCCGTAGACAAATTTAGTCCTAGTACCACATCCTTGGGTATGAAATCAATCTTTGAGTCTCAAAGCAATTAAGAAATTGCCAGAATTTTTTTGGATAATTCATGCTGATTCTCTTTTAGGATGCATCTTAGTTAGTCATTTTTGTTAACTCCAACTGTAGGTCAATAAGTTACTTGTAGAAAAGCCAATGATTAGGTTCTCAAAAAATGGTGATTTCCTTTTTCTGGAATAAATGTTTCTAAGCCAAAGTGTTATAATGTGAGCAGGTGGCAAAGTCATAATGTCTCTGAAGTCTTTCTTTCATTTTCTCAGTGAGTTAGTCTACAAGTAGGGTAAAAAAAAAAAATTACATGTAGGTAACTGGAATTATTGCCTAAGACTTACTACATAGTCAATGAAAAATATTCTAAGATATTTGCTAAATATACTTCTCAGGATACTTATTCTGGAGATATTCAGTTTTCATGTTCATTGGAAACTGGGTTTAGAATCCTGTACCTTAAAAATACAGAGGATGAATACCCCTGATGATAAGACTATAGTGTCCTAATGGAGTTCACATGTCAGCCTGATGTTATTCATACACCTTTGACTGAATTTAAGGGCATGTGTCCTACCTTGTTTTTTTTTTTTTTTTACTTGTTTATTTGTTAGAATTTGTAAATATATGCTTCAATTCTTATTCCCCCATCCTCTTGCCCATATTTGGTTTGTTCCGGTGTGCTAAATCCTCCACCTCGGTCTTTGGCTGGCTCTTCCTGCACAGTGGACACTGGTAATATATCAACAGTTCATGCAGCGTCTAACCTCAGCTTGCTTTCAGTTATTCTAACTCCACAAATGTGCTAAAAAAAAAAAAAAAAAAAAAAAAGCCTAACTGAAACTCTCTCTTTAACTTTGTTTCTAAGAACCACGAAGACAGCAAATGTCTGAGTTACCCAGAATCGATGGTTCATTATCAATGATGCCTACAAAACAGGCTTTTGCAGGCCTTGCTACTCATTAGATTGTCCATGTCTTAAATGACTGCACTGATTCAACTCATCATTTCTTGATTCCCACTTTACTGACTTTTTGCTATCACCCCTATTTCATTGTGTTTTATCAGACATAGCTCCACCATCTTTACTGCATTCTGGCTGATTGCCCCCTTCCTCCCTTGCTTATCGAGGTGATTTGCTGTCCAGAGAATTAACGCAGATGCTTAGTGTCAGCCCACTGTGTGTCTTAAACTGTATTCAAGGAATTTGAGTTTTATCTGGAGCATATGTTCTGCAAAATTATCTTGTTGACTGACTGGACAGAATATAAATAGACTAAAATAAACTCTGGGTTATTTTATTTGTCAAAGTTCATTGTCCTTTAAAACACAGATAATGTTGTTTTCAGTGTCTTTAAAGTTAATTAGCATTTTTCATGTGTTTTGCTAATCTAATGGAACACAAAAAAAAGAAAAGTTCTATAATGAACACATTTTTGCTCAGGGTAGCCGCATCCTACAAATAATTTTTAAATGTTTATTCTCAACCCTAAGGAAAAAACAGGAGTGGTTATTAGAGTATTTTGCTTGATTGTAAGTAATTTACACATTATACTATACCTTATATTCACAGTCTAGTAAAGGCTGAATAGGACATCTCTAGTTGAGTAGTTTTAAGTATTTATGATTTCACTGGAATGTACCCTCTCTGAATGAAAAACAAAAAAACACATAATTGATTTGACTCTTGTGGCTATTGATTGAGTGGATACTTTTCATTCAGCTGTTTAATTCAGTAAAACAGTGATTCTTTGGACTTGTATAATAATTCAATGTACCTGGCAAAGTATAAAACTAAACAAAAACATGCTGTTTAAAAATTTATCTGTGATAATTGTCCATTGATGCATATCTTATTCACTTTAGCATATGTAAAATATTCTTGAATTTGGGCTTTAATAAAGAATCCCAAAGGATAATTGGAATCATAGCGTACATTAACACACAATCAATTCACTTATAAAATTATAGACAGACTAAGAAAAAATATGTATATATAGTCTAAATGGTATAATTACATATGTTTTGTAATACAAACAACATTTGGAGAAGAGATAACCAAGAGGCTGGCCCTCCCCAGATGCCAAATCTGCCAGCACATTGGGTCTTGGACTTCCAGCCTCCAGAAAGGAGAAGAATAAATTTATGTTGTTTATAAGCCACCTAGTCTTTGGTATTTTGTTAAAGCAGCTAGAGCGGGCTAAGTTATCACACGAATGAAGGCAAACAGCACACACCCCAATTGGCTAGAGTCATGATTGGCAGAAACTCATGGAGAGTCCAATCATGCAGTGGACCAGGACGACTGCCTTGAGCCCTGGGTTTGAGCTGCTTCCTACAGAGATCTGCAGGAGGCCAGCGTGCGGGACCAGCTTGTGGGCTGGGAAACCAGGCTGTAGGAGTCCAGCCTCAATCAAGCTGACTCTTACATGTCGTGTTTAAAATTCACTGTCTCTTTAAACCATCTCAACAGTGTAACGAGATGGGTACTATTCTTATAGTTATTTTTACAGCTGTATTAGCCGATATATACACAGTCATTAGATGATGTACAGCCCTCCACCCTGAATTAATGATTTCTAGTGTAAAAATAACTATAGACATAGAGATTATAAAAGAGTTTGCTGCTAGTCTTTTACAGTCTCCATGAATTTGGCAATTTCTGTGTCCCTTACTGTCACACTGAGATAGTGCTTCATGGTGCATGCAAATTGTGCCTCATTTCTATGACAAACGCCCTCTCAGATGAGTTTTTCATGAAAGATGCCTCTTTCAATTTCTCAATCTGTGTCTGTGTGTGTGTGTGTGTCTGTATCTGCCTCTGTCAGTCTGCCTGTTGGTCTCTATATAAAATTATGAATGGAAGGAAGAAGGTTTTACAGGAAGAGGTCAAGATACACGAGAACACAACTCCTACTTTCTACCTGAAAGTCTTCATTGAGAAAAACTCTCCTGGCCGAGGCGGGGAAACAAATGGTTCCACATAACACACCCCTTCTCTAATTAACTCATGACATTGGTGATATCTTTTTATTGCTGCATCCTTCCTCGGCTGTGGCACAGATTTTAAATACCCAAAGTAAAGATTTCAGTCGTGAGGTTTGCCTTGTTTTGTTTTGCTTTCATAAGTGTCTATTCGATTGTTCATTTCATCAGCTCCAGCTTGCAGTTTCCACAAATGTCAGCTTGGCTGACATCAAAAAGAAAAAGGCTACTAGTAGATTCCGTACCAAGGCCACACTTGCTGCCATGATCAGGCTAGGCAGACAAAGTCTGTTCCCTATTTTCTTTCCACACACTGGGTTTACTGACACCCTTTCCGAGAGCATAGTTAGCAAAGATGAGCTAACCCAACGAAAGCTAATAGATAGTTATATTCATCCCTCTTCTGCTTGTGAGATGAAAACAGACAGCTGTCCCCCTTCCTGTTACATTGTCTCCGACATGAGGGCAAACATCATCCAAATCATCCGGTTTTTCACGGTGAGCACACAACGCCCCCCACATGCCTCTCTCTCATTGCCTGAAGTTTCCAGGGACAATCACTGATCATTTTGTGTTCATGTGGCCACCAACATCCCTCCTCACCTCCGTGTCCTGTTCCCAGGGCAACCCCGACTCTTAGGCTGAGGATGTACAAGGTCTGCACCACGAGCTCAGGAGCTCACATATCCTGCTACATATCCATATAAATAATATGCTAATTCTCATTATAGCTTAAAGTGCTCTCAGACTCCCTTAATTCTTAACCTTTTGACTGCTTAGATGAGATCAAGCATGGGATCTGAGTAAGTTCTTTCTTTTTATAGATGAAGACACAGCATGACAACTACACAGAGTGATCTGACGCCTGGGGACAGGCCCAGCTCGTTTGCACTTTCAATACACCATATTTTGGATGAATCCATCTCCTTGAAACTGACTTATTAGAAACCTGCATTTTCAGCTTGAATGTATTTGGCGTCGCCGAGAAGCAGTCAGTTACATGGGTATGTTTTGTTCCGTGCATCTGGATTTATTTTAAAGGACACGTACCCTCTTCTCACCCCATTTTCTTTCAAAATGACTCAGAATGCTGCCTTTGCTCCCGTTAATGCTAAATCTCTGCAAAACACATCATCATTCAACCGAAATCAGCTTTCCGACGATACTCTTCCCAGTTTGACTGTCACTATGACTTAGTTGGGTAATTCCAAACTACAGTCCTTATCTATTTGTTCAGCTTTTCCTTCCTTCTTATCAGTTTTGTCAGAAGAATAAATTTTTTTTTGCATAAATCTTTCCTGTTTTACCTGATTGCAACATCTAGTTCATATCTGAGCACCATTGCCTCTTTATTCTGTGTGTCCTTTTCTGTCAACAATAGGATGACATGTCATCCACAACAATGTATGGCACTGTCAACTTTTTTATATAAAATGTTTGATAGCACAAGTGCTTTTAATGTTATCAAATGCCACAGTCTATGGCTATACAATGAATTGTTCTGTCTTCTGATATTTTAAATTCACAAACTCCCTTCCTAAATATCCTACATTTATATAATGGTTATCTTTCTCAGAAGAGTATGTGTGCATTATTTTATTTGTTCATCATGACACCCCACTAGTTAAGCAGACAGAGCAGACCGTGCAAGAATAACCCTTTAGAGATGCAAAAACTCTGATTTAGAGAGGTTATAAGTGACAGTCACACAGTCAGCCAGCAAAAGCCAAAAGGAGGTGGTACAAATTTTTTTTTTTAGTAGCAAAATGGTTTTTCTAGTGTTTCACACTTCATACATATCAGGCCCATAAAATGCCTTGAATTTCATTTTTAAGAATCAACTCTCATTATTGTCTCTGCTATCATGCCTTTTTTTTTTTTTTTTTTTTTTTAACGAATAGAGATTCATGGCCTACCATGTACCCAGGTTCTGGTGACATGTAAGTGAACAAAACAAATCAAGACC
This sequence comes from Macroglossus sobrinus, assembly GCA_004027375.1. Taxonomy (NCBI): domain Eukaryota; kingdom Metazoa; phylum Chordata; class Mammalia; order Chiroptera; family Pteropodidae; genus Macroglossus; species Macroglossus sobrinus. Next base: position 146,527 of record PVKZ01002452.1, read on the forward strand.
CTATGATCATGGTACTTACATTCTAGAAAAAGGATTTTTAAAAGTACATATCATATCAGCAAATGTCAAAGGCCGAAAAGGGAGGAAAGAGAC
>PVKZ01002452.1:146719-225203 GCA_004027375.1 Macroglossus sobrinus
TTTTTTTTTTTTTTTTTTTTTTTTTTTTTTTTTTTTTTTTTTTTTTTTTTAACGAATAGAGATTCATGGCCTACCATGTACCCAGGTTCTGGTGACATGTAAGTGAACAAAACAAATCAAGACCCTATGATCATGGTACTTACATTCTAGAAAAAGGATTTTTAAAAGTACATATCATATCAGCAAATGTCAAAGGCCGAAAAGGGAGGAAAGAGACAGAGAAATGGGAGAGAGAGAGAGTTAGGGTTATTTAGTGAAATCTCTCTGAAAAAGTCCCTGTCAGTACCAGGCAGACCTTGAATTGAACACTGCCAGTGTTAAGGTGACCAGCACTTCTGAAGAGCTAGTTTTAATGGTGAGTAATCTATGCATTTGGTAATTTTTGATTGTAAGAATTGTATTTCTTTTCATTTACATTAATAATTCATGACCTTGGGAAAAATAACAAACATTAAAAATAAATTATAATTATTAAAAATTATAATTTTACCAGCTAAAGATGACTTCTGTAAAGAATTAAAAAAAAAAGTAAGCTATATTTCCTAAAGGACACTGTTTTGTAAAAATATATACATATAAAATAAATACCAAAAATGAGCTAACTTTATATACTTCACATTACTTACATAGAAGCTAAGTTTTTACTTAATAGATATAGAACTCCTTATAATGATTATTATTTTGCTGATTACATTGGTTATATTGTATCAGTCTTATATTATTTCAATTAATCTTTTATCACTAGACATGTAAATTGTCTCTATTTTTTGTTTTTATCATGAGTACTGCTATCTACTTTCATATATAACATTCTTCACTCATCAAATTAATTCTTTCAATTATATTTTTTCTTAGATTTCATTGTAATTCATTCTTTCCTTATGGTTACATTTCGTAACACATAAGAAAGACATATTTCCTCCGATACTAATCTTTGCAATATAAAGCTAAATTTTTGACCTGAATGTTGGACAGACATTTTAGTTGTAATAGCAATAATAATAGTCTTTCCTTTGCAAAGACACATTCATGTATCTACCACATTTCTCGATCATTTTTAAAATTTAAACCAACTTCAAATTTCTAGCAAATATAATTGGAAAGCACATGTGGATTTGTTTTTAAAACATAGAAAATATTAATAAATTTTGCTTCTTTCATCGTTTGCTCTTTGTCTATATTACCTTTCTTCCTTCTCTCTAAATTCTCTCCAAAACCTACTTGCATTAACTACTGACTTTACTAGCCCTTCGATATCACCTTCAGTATCTACTCATTTCATTACCACCAATAAGTTCCCTTCTCTTCCCATGAGATTCAGTCCAAAGGTCCTGGATCTGTCTCATTTCTCTCTGTGCACAGTGAAGACTCAGGAAATGAGATGGCAAAGACTAGATTCACTTTAAAGGGTAGCTGAGAAATTCACATGTTAAAAATTTATTTCCCTTTCTTATGACATTTGAAATATCTTCGTAAGAATTACGAGCCATGGAGGTTGAAAAATGCGAAATACTTTTAAGAACTACGGAGAAATCTGACATAGACGTTTGGGGTAGACGTGGGAGGGAAAACTACATAGAAATTGTAGACTACCTTTAAGGCACTGAAATAAAAGCTAACCACCAACCAGTGCCATTTGGTAGTTAACAGAAATATTTTCTACATGAAATCAGTTAAAAATGAATGATTAAGCAGTTAAGGAGCTTTAAGCCTGAGATTTCTTGCATTTAATTCCTATTTCAGTATCTCTCAAAAGTACAAAATACTGGACTAAATTTTTTAAAGAGTTAAAAACTGTAGAACTGTACATTTCTACTTATGGTAGAATTAGAAGAATAAAACATAACTCAAAGTAAGTTTTAAATAATAATACAGTCTATGGCCATGCCACTCTGAACAAGCCTGATTGATTCCATCTAATCTCAGAAGCTAAGTAGAATCGGGCCTGGTTAGTACTTGGGTGGGAGACCACTTAGGAAGACCAAGTGCTGTAGGTGTAAAAAATAAAATAAAAAATAAAGGATTGTAAGTTGACAAGGTCTTTGCAATATGTGAGGTCAACCAAGGGTTGCCTTGCCAAATAATAAATAAATAAATAAATAAATAAATAAATAAATAATACTAACATATTTGAAATTTACCTGTCTCACATCTATCTTGAATTCATCTAAACAATTGGAAAGTAACTATCTATAGAGATCTTTTACAGGAAAGCAAATAATATGTTCTAAATAATTACATATATTTCTACACACAAACATTAATTAGTATGGATATCCAATTATTGAGTTCTTAGCAAATTAGTGTGTTGAGAAAGATTGCAAACTGAAGGCAAACTGGCAGTAAAAATCTATACTGGAACAAAAATAAAATTACATGGCAGACATATTTCTCAGTAAGTATTATAGTTTTAGGTAGTCTATTAGTAATCTATTAGAGTAACCCTTTGATATAACACTAGAAAAACATATCAATAGTAATTATACTAAGCCAACAAGAAGACTAATCAATCATCATTTTTTATTTCAAAATGCATAGAAATGTATTATCTGTTTTAGAACTATTTCTATCTCTATCTCCAATGGTTAAAATAAGAAGAGGTTAAGGTAAAAAGAAGGGAAACTCCAGTTAGCTAGAAAGCTTAGCTTAATGGAATAAATTATTTCTGTAATGTTTTGCAAAGCAGAGCTTTTATTCAATGGAAAGAAATCTGAATAACAATAAAATAATAATATGCCACAAGGTAAAACATGATTAAACCTTTGTTAAATAGATTTCAAAAAAATGCTCTAGGAGCTCAGAAAAACATCATAGTGATAAATTAACATTTATCAGAGTTTCAACCAGGTTTGAAAGATAGAGAAGACTTAGGCAAATTTATAGAGTAAGGGGAAAACTTGATAGAAGGTTAAGATTGTAGATGCCTAATCAAGAATTTTAATAAATCTATTCTATATTCAAGAGGCAAGGAGTAAAGGGAAGAAGTGAACACTGAGTGTTTATGTGTAGGAATGATGAAATAGAGGCAGCAGAGAAGAGCTTTGGAAATGTAAAATTGATATCCTTTGTCTTTCAATGCTTGGGAATGAGACATTATTAAATGTTTGTTTAAGAGAAGAAGCAGACAATAAAAACAGTACTGGAAGAGTTGAATGTGGCACCACCAATTGGAATAGGGAGAAATTTAATCAGAATGAAGAGTAGAGAGGAAAAAAAAACAAAAACAAAGAAAAGTTATTAAATAAGAATAGTAAAAGCACTCCAGAAACGAAGTTGATCATTCCAGCAGAAATAGAAGGCGAGAATTCATTTTTAATCCTCAGGGTGTTCAGAGGTGGCCACACGTGTTTGTCAATAAGGATTCTCAGAAAAGGGAAGATAGGTAATCTGCCCAAGGTCACACTCCTAGTTAATGCTGAAACCAGAACTACAGTCCTGCTTCTCAACCTAAAAGTATATATTTTTATTATAAGAGCTATTTAAATTATATTTCTTTATTATTTTTTTTTTCTCAAAAGCATTAGCCTTCAGAAACTGGGCTAGAAGCCAAGAATTTGAGATTTAATTTCCTGATCTACCCAGAATTGTTTTCTTATTGTCACTTACCCTGAATGTGCCTTTTTTCTACACCTCTTCAATTAAGATTCCAAGAACATTTCTGCCAGGTATTTGTTGAGGAGAAATGACGTTCTAAGAATGAGACCATGAAAATGTGACTCTTAAATGTAGCCTGTTATAAAATACACAGAAGTCAGCCTGTATTTTCCATGGTGTGATACATTTTGGCATGACTGTCACGAAAGAGAATATGCATTATTCACAGAAGTGTGTTTTTTTATATATGTAATTTCAATTTAATCTCTAAAGAAACAGGTTTCCACTGAGCCAGCCATACGTTTTCATTGAAAAAATTTAGTAGAGAAATATACATATATAATTCAAAAAACAAAATGGAACTTTCTAGAAGCCATTTCCAAACTTTTATCATCCAATAACATTGTGCCTTTTCTTCCTTGTGCTCCTCTGTGCATTTAAACTACTGTTGAATTAGCAATGACCTTTTTGTGAAAGCTCAACTGAGTGTTTCTTGTCCTGGTTATTATATCTCTAACCTGCTATTTAGAAGACTGACATGTCTTATACTATTTAGCAATTTGTTTGCTTGTTTGTTTTTAATTTAAATTAGTTTTATTTGTGTCATTCTTTTGGAAGCACTATTTTTACCCCTTTCGGTGTAGGCTCCCTTTGGGACTACACCTCATTTTATGTTTATGCTTTCATTCAGTAATCTTGTTAGGTTTTATGACCGATTCTGTCCCCCCCAAATTCCCAAAGCCACCGTGCAAAGCAAACGTTTTTCTTCTCCATCCTCAAGAGAGTCCTCAGATAAAGTGCAACACTGATCATCTGGAAGAGGTCAGCGAGATGGACTTCGATGGCCTTTTCTTTGTTCTTTTAAAGCTGTGGTTTTCCCTCAGGTGCTGTGTTTCTTTAATGGAGTTTTCAATTTACTTTATGCGTCTGGCTTTTTGTGATGTAGGAACAGGGAGCATGAAATAAACAAAAGTAAAGAATCCCGTTAGAGCGGGACTTGGAGGCACCACTGTGATTGAACCCTGCTATGGCTTTATGTCTGAACTTTGAGGATTATTGCCACATTTATGGGTTTAGTGCTTAATTATCTTAGAAAGTTTAATACAAGGAAAGGGATGACTTGACAGGTAGATGGAACAGAGCAATTGAGAATCTCAGAGCAGGTGGACTTAGAGACACGAGCCAGCAAGCAAATGGTAGGACTGGGCAATCTGTCAGCAGATAACAGGGCCCTGGGCACCTGTCAGGGGGATGAGAGATAGAAGAGAAGAATCCACAATCCTGCAGAACAGGCTCCTAATACATGCGGCACACACACAGAATCAATCAAAGATATAAACAAACAAAACCAGAAGTAGAGTGTAAGTTAGAATGGACCTTTGGATCTGGGGGTCTCCCAGGGATGTCATTGGGGTCCTATGTCTTCGATGATTCTTGGCCATGGGAATGTGACAGTAAAGTCCTCTTTGTAATACTGTCACCTTTCTCTCCTTTCCTGAGGTCAGGATTGGTCTAGAAACTAGGGCTACTCTAAGTCTTTGGGCTAAAAAGTCCCAAATATAGTAAAAAAAGAAAGAAAGAAAGAAAGAAAGAAAGAAAGAAAATACTATCTGGGCATAACTTGAGAAAGGTATTCAATTTAAATACAAAGTTAGAGACGAAATAGAGAACGACAAATTCCACAGTGAAACCAGAGAATAAACAATACCTGTAGTCAAATTTAAAAAATGGAAAACAAATATTAGGTGATCATTCTTGAGTTTCTCTGATGAAAAACTACAACCATTTCTAATTAGTCTCTATGTGACAAAAGACTATGCTTTGTTGTATAAAATGGATTATTCCTTTCAATCTAGCAGTAGTTCAAACGTAGCATTTGGATCAGTGGAGACACTGCACAAGGATGAGCAAAGGTTGTCATCTTTGCAGGGGTCCTTCCCCCCACTTTGTCAGATGTCTCACAGGTGGACATTTGGATTGTCATGAGGTCATGTCCAAGGCTGGGGTTTGGGGTCTCCCAGCTCTAACAGACTACCATATGAGAAACTAAGGATTGAAGCAAACAGGTGTAGGCTGTAAGCTTTCCCATAAAACATGGGTTTAATTTAACATCGCGATTCTACTGACCATATGACTTTGGATTTGGAGCCACCAGTTCTTAATCAATAAACTGAAAAGTATGCAATCTGCCCTACGAGGATGAAAAGAGACGATGCAAGAAAAGTGCCCGGAGCACATCAGACACACAATCACATGTGGTTCTCTTTACTTACTCTGTGTTAGTGTGAAATATATTGAAGGATTACATACCTTTGCTCTCCCTTCAAATGACAAATGTGACTGCTTTTGAACTTGTGGAGCTGCCTGAAAAATCCCCAGAGAGTAACACTGCCCATGCTGACACTCAATGACACCCCCACTAAAATCCCCACCGACAGCCCCTCCATATGGTGCATTCATTGCTGACAGTCCTTCCTCATCGTTCCGAAAGGTGACAGTGGCCAATCTGTTCCATTATTAAGATCCAATAAAAGATCCAATTATTTGCAGACCACAGTATCAGTGGGAATATTTTCTCCTTGTGGCAGTCTCCATTTATATTCATGTATTTATTCACTGGTTCAGAATGCTGCTGAGTAATTATCATTAGCTTGCCACCATACTAGACTCCAAGGAAACGAAGATAATAAAACAAGCAGACAGACTTCTAACTCGTCACAGTCACATGAGGAAGACAGACATTGTCTGCCTACAGAGACTCAGCAGTCAAGATGAAAGCAGACTAGGCCTCTGCATCAGCTCTGTCCTGTCGTTCATGTCACCGATCACTCTGTCCTTTATCTATGTCACCCTTACCATGTGGCTTTTAATTTTCTTAAGGTGGCACTTCTATCTTCAGTTTTACTTCCACATTTCATGTAGGAAGAGAAGAATAACAAAGCAAAGGAGCTAATGGGGATAGCAAAACTTTCTAAAAAAATGCCCAGTACACCGACTGAATTCTCCTTGGCCAAGGGTGTCACATAGCCACCATGTTGCCAGGGAGGCTGAGAACAGAGTGTTACCCCAGAGCAAACTTTGTTTTCTTAAGAAGACAAAAAAATATAGTGACTAAGCAACTTACAGTTTCTGCCACATAATACATTACCTTGTTGGAGATAAAGAACTATTAAAAACAGGTGACCCAACCTAATTAAACAACCCTCTGTGGCACCTAACTCTTAATAAAGACCAGTTAGAAGTGAAGATTCTACAACCTGACTATAGGAGTGAAACCCTAGCTCTGCCTCATGCTAGTTCTGTGACTTAGGACAGGCATTTAACCAGACTCCACCTTAACTTCCTCGTTTTGGGGAATAATCATAGTCTCTACATCATCATGTGGATCTGGGATTGGTTAGATGAATATAGAGTGCATATTAAAACACTGAATGGCCCTAGTAAGCATTTGCTGTATTAGCCGTATTTTGTATTAATCAAGCAACCCTTTTGTCATGCTCTGGTTTCCCACATATATTTCCCTACCGGACAAAAATGAATGGACCATTGATGTGATTAATTCTGCTCGGTTTGGCAGCTCTGTCTCCATTGTACTTTAATCCATTTATTCCTCTGGCATATACCTGTTTTGTGTGAATGGAATAACAGCGCATTTGAGAAAAACCAAATCAATCTGAGCCCCATAAAACTTCTGAACCTGCTGAGCTGAAAAACCTCAGCTGAGGAGAAGCCGCCTGGAAGGGATGGCCCCATAAACGGCCATGGTAATAATGCGCATCTTGTTCCTCTCCTTTTCAACTCAGGGAATCTCATATTCTTTTATTGCCTTATTATTGAAAACCCTTAGGAGGCAAAGACACACAACAGGCAAGATAGGGAGCCAGTTCTGTGATTCTGAGTCTGGTTCTACCGCTGACCCTCTGTAGAGCAACCTACAGTCCATTCCTGGGTCATTACCTTTCCTGAGAGTATGGAGTAACCCACGGAAGCACGCAGCTGCCAGGTACTTCTTCGTCCTGAGCCAACGCAGACCCGTGTCTTGATTGCATTACATCTGCACTACCCTAAACTTATGTGTCTTCTTAAGCCCAAATTATTACTGGCAAATGAGTTAGTAACTGGGAACAACAAAGAAATATGTGGGGGTTTTTTTCCCCCTCATTGGAGGGTAGCCTGATGATACCTGGGATACTGGAATTACTTAAGTGCCTTTTGTTCTGAAAAATCTCAGTAACTGATTCCTAAGCAAAGATCACTATGTGCAAACTGCAAATTATATACTTTACAGAATTTGAGTGTGAGCTACCAGTCATCTGGAAGGCCTTAACTGCTCCTCACCCCTCTGTCATAGATGGGAGTCATCCAGTATCTTTCGTAGGTGTTTCTGGTGCATAGGTGGGACATTTCTTCATCATTTAAATACCTGCTCCCTGCCCACTCAGTGCTTGTTACCCTTGTATCTAGTTGCTATTGCTGCAAAATAACCGTTAACAAAACGCAGTAGAGTAAAATAATAAATGTTCGTTTCTTGGGCATCTGAAGTTTGCTGCTGATGCCTCTGTCATCTCAGATGGGCCTGCCCATCTGTCTGATGATCTCAAAGGATCTCTACTCCAGGTGGTCCCACCTGCGTAGCTCTGCTGCGCAGATTTCTCCCCCTCTCCCTGGAACCAAAGGGTTAAATAAGGTGTGTCCTTCTTTTGAAAGTGGTGGAAGTACAAAAGTAATCAAAACACACAAATTCTTCATGCCCAGGCTATTAGGAGCTGGCACATCAAAATGTCTGTCTCACTCTATGGGCCAAAGCAAGTTACATTGTTGAGCCGGGATCCCAGGGATAAAGGAATAAACGCTACCATTTTAGAAAGAGGAAGTGCACAGTTAAATGTCAGAAGCCTTTGTATCAGTTTCCGTTGGCTGCTGTAACCAATCACCACAGATTTAGGCCTAAAACCACCACGTCTACAGCAGTAAAGACCCTCTTAATCTGCAAATGAAGGAGCTCAAATCCTTCAAGGCTGAAGAAAGACTCTTTGGGAGAGGCTTGTTTTAAAACGAACACTCTATATCAATCATCCTATCCCTTCCCCTCCCCCCAAAAAAAATTCTGGGTAATTTAATGGAGTAATAGAAATATCTTTTTTCTCTTAATGTAATTCAAAATCAATTTTGCCATCAAATCGATCTCATTACAATTAAGAAAAATAGTTTCAGAAGTGCAATTTTAAAAGGTTTTCCTTGGTACGTAGTCACTGTTTTCTGAAGTTTTATTGAATTGGGGACATTGACTTGATGATGGTACTTGAGTATGAAGCCTTCCTGTGAGCTTACCTGGTAGAGTGGACTGACTTTCTGTCGTTCAAGGCTCCCAGCCTGTGTCATTTGGTTATGGCAGTCCTAGCAAGCTAATATATCAGGGGACACCAAACAATAAAGTAATAGCAAGTATACCTGTTTTTAAAGTTTCTCAGGGGGAAACGATAGACAAATGGGTTCAGTGGAATCATATTTAGCTTAAATGATGACATTTTCTCTTACTGTTCCTTCAACAGTAATGTGACTTAAAATAAGCTCTGTGGAATGTACCCTATCCCAATACTGTCACTGAACTGAAAGTTTAAGAGAAAAAGTAGAACTAGAAATGTCTCAGCAACACATCACAGAATTATCTAGACAAAAGCTTAATTATTCTACACATGAGAGAGTCTCACAGGGACTTTTATTTGCTCTTATGTTAAACACAATTTAAGATATTTTGGTTAAATAATTTCTGAATTAACAAAATTGTGTAACATTAAATTAAAAGTATGGAGAGAGATAATAAGGAGGTACGCTAATATTCATGCAATACAATTGCTTGCATCATCATATTAATTTTTAAAAGCAGAAATCCTAAAACACTGGGCTTAGGAATCATGGGGACACAGAGCCTTACTTAGTGATGGCTGTGCTGTAAATCTATGTAGATTCATAACTGAGGCCCATTAGGACCCATGAGACTATTAAGATTATTAAAATACATATAATTATATTTTGTGTACTGCTTATGAGAGTAGAAAAATGTATAACATACTTTTAGAATAATACCATTCAAATTATTCAGATAACTGTTTTTTTTTTCTTAAAAGAAGAAACTCAGCCACGTAGAGATATATGTTCTGACTGTTAGAAATGATTTGTTTTCAAAGACATACTATTTATTCAAGGTTATGTTTTGTATGTACCACAATGTATATTTTGAGGGAAAAAAAATGAATATTCTAAATCATGTTATCATTAAAATAAAACCCTGTGCCAAGTCTCAAAAAAATGGCCCAGGAAAACACAGTCAACTAACAAACTATTCTATATTTATAATTCTAAAAGACTGAAATAATGCTAAAGAAATGAATCACGCAATATCTAACTCGGAAGGTATTTTAGATGAGCTGTGTGATCCAAACTCCCCAACATACGGCCAGGTCCTCACGTTATAAAACACACGTACACCACACACCCACACATTGCAGCTTTTTGAGGAGCTGTTTGCGTGGAGAGACCTGACACCAAAGTTCTTTAAGGCAGCACAGAAGAACAGAATTTCTCAGCAAAGAACAAAAACATCCAGGAGCTGGAAGACATTTCAGTGATCATCTTTTGATTCTGTCATCTAAAAACAAGGTGCCAGTATTCAATGATGTATCTAGGATCACAGAGATGTTAGGTACCAAATTACAATAGTTGCCAAATTGCTATTTGCTCACCTGGGGGAGTAATATTGTTCAGATCAATAAGAATGAGAGGAAGAGTGAGTGACTGATGAAAACAAAGCATGATTCTGGAGGACAGTAGGGGACAGGGGTTGGAGTCAGGCCGATGACATGACGGAGGGAAGACCACATCCCCGTGCGTTGGCCCATGAAGAGCAAGAGGTGGGAGGAAGCGTGAAAGGAAGGTAAACACATCTTAAAGACAAGCTTCACTAATTTTACAGTTCAATCTATGTCTAGGAATTTTTCTGCCAACATAAAATTATAATTTTGCCTTCTCCTTGTGTCTTTTTATACATTGCTCTCTATTTTTTAAAGCTTATTTATCATATGTATCATATATATCAGTATCTTCTATATTCTTCACATATATTGCTATATATACGCACACCTATTCTCTGTTCTCTCACAAGCCTCCTTAATTTCATTTAAGCCTAGCGTTCTGGATTAAGACCTAACATCCAGAACCTTGAAATTTTTAAATAAGTCAGAAAGACAAAACAATAGAAGTGGCAGAAGTTTTCCATTCGCTTCGATGAAAACACGGATAATAATTTCGCCCTAACCCAAGACATCCTAAATTCTTTAAGTGGACAAAGTAGAACTAAAAATTGTGAGCATCTGTTTAGGCTCACAAATTCATTGCAGCACTGCAGAGACTGATAAAGCCTTTTCCAGCACAGAAATGCAAGCGTGTATGGAAATGGTGTGCAAAATTTCACAAGGGGCACAAGCCTGCCTGGACCAATAGGTCCATCCAGCCCATCCATTCCTCTGGCTACTTTCCTTTCTCTACTCAACAGCGTTAGGGGAAAGGACTTCAGATAACCCAGGATGGCTTTAAGTAAATGTTTTAAAGCAAGTTCTGCCAGAGGGAACGTTGCTGGATATCTTCTTTTCATCTTTAATTTAGGCCTTTTTATTCGAGAAAAATAAAAAGAAATCATTCTTGGTAAGCCTAAGATCTCTTTTTAACCTTTTCTATTAAATGCTGTTAATGTTGATTTATTGTTGGTGAACATTTGATAAAACATGAGAGAGAGGGGGAGAGAGAGGGAAGGAGGGAGAAAGGGAGGGAGAAAAGGAGGGAGAGAGGGAGGGATGGAGAGAGAGAAGGAGAGAGAGAGAGACAGAGAGAGAGAGAGAGAGAGAGAGAGAGAGAGAGAGATCTAATTTCCATCTTCATCAACTTTCTCAAAGCAAGTCACAATAGCCTCCTTTCAATGACTCAAAATCCCAGTGCTGCATATGGTCGTAAGGCCTCTGACTAGCCTTCTCATTGTTGGAGGGCATTTACCTGGGTAATTCCTAATCATCCTTCACACCAAACCTCAAACATTACTTCTGCAAAACCTTGAAGAACTTCCTGAACTTCCTGCCAGATGTCCTTCCCTCCACCCTCTGTCTCACAGTGGGTGGCGGTAAAATTTGAATTGATTTCGAGTGGAAGAAATGCACCATGTTTTGTTAAACACCATGCCCGCCCACAAGAGTGCATTGCTGCAAGAGCAAGGATGGTGTTCTTGCTCGGCACTGTGACCTGGCTCCTGTGACCCGACCCCACTCAGTGAGGGCACTCAATAAGCGCGTGCCAAGTTAGTGAGTGAATCAATGAACAAAGAGCAGAAAGCAACAAACTGTAGGTAATAAAGCTGCATCTGATATAAAAAGAAACCATCCCAACACATAATAGAGAACACTATTCCCACAAGAATAACTGTCAATCTGACCTGGGGTTCAAGAAAACAAGGATCGTTGCACGCCTGGCAAGTGCACTGCGCCCACATTTGTACTGACAGTCTCCTGACACTATCATGAGTAGATCTATCACACCTGGAATAGCGTAGTCGTAGGGGAAGAAAAGGTTCCCCTTCTTCCCTTCTAGGCTCTTTGGCTGGCCTTGTCATTAAATTGGCATCCAACAGATTAACAGGAGAAAAACCAACTTCGTATGTATGTGAGCCCCATAAAATATGAGACTCGGAGGAGATAGGGTTTTCCATGCCATCCTGAGCCAAAGAGAAGGTTTGGGGCTTCTCAGGGGAGGAAGACAATCCACAGGAAGAAGAGAGAGCAAATGGTTGGCCAACGAACGTTTGCCAGGCCGTACAGATAAGTCTTCCTGATACAAAAAGTCATCTCTGGTTACAGCTCCTCCTGCTACAGGGCCCCCATCTAAATCCTTTGGGTCAGGCAAGGCACAGGTAGAAAGCTCTTCCTGAACTGACCGGGTCTTCAGCTCAAAACTGTCCATATGACATAGTGGCACATTCCACTCCTCTTCGATATTCAGTTCGGAATTTAAGCTTAATGAAAACATTAAAATACTGAAAAAAGCAGAGGGTGATGGTCTCTGTCACAGAGTAATAGCTGGAGTCTTTGGTAGATGTCTGAATAGTTATCTGAATATCTGAACATCTACCATGATAAGAGGATGGGGTTTATTTTTTATACCAACAGAGCAAAAAATAGGGTAAATTTTTGGTTCCAAGGAAGGAAAATATTAAAAAAACAAATAATTAAAGTTACCTATTACCTGCTGGGTATCACACACCTGTGGCAAGAAGCCTGAAGGCACGGGTCGGGTGACTGAGCCCAGGTCAAGAATCAGTGATTCTAAAGAACTTAGAGAAAATGAGCTCTGAGGATTTTATTTTCTCTTTTTCTTTCTTTCATTTAAATTTGACATGAGAAATGTAATTCTTACAGTTCCTGAGATCACGATAAAGGACTTAACAGCATAAGAAATCATTATATATATAAATTATTCGTACTCCCTCCTTCCCGTCATGGGCTATTAGGAAGAAAGCAAATTTATATTTTAAACAAACGTTAGTATTAAAATTAGGTTGCAGAGATAAGTTATCCGAATACTAGCACAGGGTTTATCCTATAAATTAACATCATTTCAAATCTATCATTAAAAAAAATAATAAAATGTCTGTCTGTACCAGTTCTGCTTGAAGAACCTTCTGGACATTTCACTATTATAGGAACACTATTTGGAACTGAGATGCCCTTACGAATGGAGATTTCCCCTGGAAAACCAAATGTCTCATAAAATGGCAACTTCTACTCAGTTTTCAGAGCTTTTCCTATATCTGCTGCTTCTTAAAAATAACTAATTCAAAGTAATCTTGATGCCAAAAGGGCTTATTCTGGGATGGTATATGCTGCCCCTTCACTATTTTCTGCCATGCTTTACAGAGTTAACTTAGAGGGATGCCTGATTTTTCTGTCGTATCTAGCTTTAGGCAACTAGTAAACACTGACTACAATGTCAGAATTTTAAGAGACCAAATATGGGACAATGCCACCCAAAATGAGGACAGACTTCCGAAGTACGATTTGTAGATAGCATGCCCGAAGATGACATGCATGTGATAAAGCTGCTTCGTACGTATTTATAAAGAGAATTAAAATTTATTTTAATTAGTTTCAAGTATACAGTCCATTGGCTAGACATCTATATAGTTCATAAAATGATCTCCCCAGTTGCTCCCTCCTTCCCTCCCTCTCCTGGCCCTCCATCTAGCCTTCATATTACTGCTAACTGCATTCCCTGTGCTATGCTCCCCATGCCCATGACCTTCCATTAGCTATTAATTTCTACTTCTTTAACCCTTCACCCCATTCTCCCAGCCCTCTGTCCGTCACCAAATTGTCCACTATATTTATGAGTCTGTTTTTGATTAGTATTTTTGTTTGTTTGTTTTGGGGGGGTTTGTTGTTGTTGTTGTTGTTTTGTTTCTTATGTGGAACTTGTCCCTCTAAAACAATACCAGCCATTTGAGAAGGGGTCCTTGTACAGGTGTAAAACTCTCCACATTCTAAGCAAAGGGCAAAAGGCTCGGACTTTATACAGCTCCCTACCCACGTATTCCTGAAGACTATTTGAGATTCTTACAATCTTAGGGTGGCTTCGAAATAATATCGGTTCCTTATCAAGTGAAAAAAATATGGGCTTAGAAACCTTGGCTCTTACCTGATGCTCTAACAAGCCCCAGGATGCCAAATTTACATATCCATGTGTCAATTGAGTGTATGTGTTTACTGAGGGAGTTGCTAGCTAAGCTTTCATTTGTTTCTCCTGTTAGGAATTAATATATGATTTAATTGGGGAGATAATCTATTTTTTTACATTTGAAAACTACTGCTGTATAATCAACTATTCTAAAGGCTTTTCAAATATATCGTCTGGCTTTGATCTAACATGGTGATATACTTGAAAACATGTATGTTTTGTTTTCATGTATCCTGCTCCATTGTAAGAGTGTTTTATTTAGTTAACTTTGCTTTAAAATTATCTTGAGGCTTAATGTATGGTAAAATTCACTCAAGGCATTTAAAAACATTTTTGTTAGGGTGTGTGAAATTTACACATTTCGAATAAAACACTTGAAGAGTATACCTCAATAAGGTGTTTACATGGTTGTAGGAAGCAGTTAATAACACTTGATTCAAAAGTTTTACATGTTAATATTATTGTTGCTGAGGTGGGGTGGGGGATTTGTGGCCCAATATGCCACCCTAAAATATGCCAGTTTGGCATAAGGCTGACTTTGAGCTTAAAAGATATGCTTCTTGTATTCTAATTTTACCTTTTCTTCCTCAAAACAAGAGATAAACACCCTCATGTGAAGATGCCCTTCCCTTACTAAGAAAATAAACAAACAAAAAAACAAAAAAAACAACCCCCCCACTTTCAGCCCCCCACCCCCTCAAAAAAAAAAAAAAACAGAAACTTTTTCTACAGGGAGTCAGAGCCAAGAGAATTTTGTGTAAATAGACCCTGTTAGAATAATTTTTTTTATCTTCCATTAGTCTCCTGGTATATTTACATTAAATACCTCTCCAGATAAAGACAAACAACAGTCTTTCCCACAATTGTCTTTCTTTGTTCAACCTCGCATAAACATTTAAGGTTTGCCACTTCTTTGGGTCCTCATTTTCTAACAAGGGAGGACTCCTGCGTCAGATGAAACATACCAAAATGTGTGTGTTTTTTCTCCTGTTGGTCTCTCTTATATTAGTTTAATTCTTAGGCACAGTCAAAAAAACCCTGAGAAGGTCGAGGTAAAATTGGCCTCCCCTATATTGCCATACTTTATGGTAAAGAAATTTAAGAACTTGACTATTCACTTTTTTCCATGTGTTGATGTGAACTTAGTATTATTTTCTTAAAATTATTGATCCTAGCTGGAGTCATATTCTCACCTAACCTTCTTCACTCCAAGGTATTGGAGCTCTTGCTTCTAGCAAAAGGTTTATTTCAGTTCCTTTCCATAAGAAGATACCAACTTTCTCTTCCACCTACTTGACTTTCTTAGCTTTCCCTTAGTCTGGCCTTCCTATACCTATCTCTTGCTACAGAATTAAATCTCTACTCCGCTTCACACCTTTAAAAATCCTGGTTAAGTAGGAGCTGTGCCTGAGAAATATGTGAGTTTCTATCTTGGGCCAGACTATTCAAATGGGTTAAAGAGGAAGATAGAATAAAAAAAGCCAACAGCTGAAATATAGTAAATGAGATGAGAATTACTAGGTATAATCTTTCCTTCTGTCCACATTGAAATTATTTCAAATACAGCAGGAGTGAAGAGAGTAAAATCAGAAGACATGAGTGTAAGAATACTTGTTTCATATACCTGTTTCGTAGAATGAAAATAAGGAATTAGTGTCTGAGCAATATCACCTGCTTTCTGGAATACCGGCCTTAGGGTAGCTTCAATATGGTTTTAGAGCTACCGGTTTCCCGCTGGTATGGGTGTCTGCCAAATGATGCAGTTGATTACAGTGAATATTGTATTATGTATATTAAATACTTCATCATGTTGTGTTACTTTTGCTGCAAGCCATAGCTGTACTTGGTAGAGCCCCATCATCAATTATTTTGTTGATGGATTGCCATCTGTGTGATACAGAAGGATTTCAGGAAGTTTAATGAGACATGGTAATAGATAGACTCCACTGTCTAACACAGAACTGTCTCTTAGGGAAAGACAGGTAGTAAGAACTGCATAAGAAACAGGGAGTGATGGATCTCATGATAATGATGGAGGTTCAGCCAAGTGGACAAGGCATGTTTTGCAAGAACTATAGTGATTTTCTGTTAGGATGCAGACAAATCACCTTTCAAGTGAAACTATTAATTTATTCCAAGGGATCTTGCAGCAGAAAACTAAAATAGATAGGAAAACGTTCGCAAGCCTTGGATGTCTGGTTTCCAAGAGAGCGATTAATGATAGCATAACCCTTGGAGCATGTATTCATTTAGCAATTATTTGATGAGCACCTATAATTACCAGGCGCTGTTCCAAATGCTAAGGATACTACAGAGAACAAATTAACAAAAACTCCTTCCAATGGGGAATTTATATGCTAGTGGAAAGAAACAGACAATTAACAAAATAAATACATAATATACAGTGTACGTTCGATGGTTGAAGGGACGCAGAATAGACCACGGCATGGTATGGCTCCTTGGCATAATAAGGATGATCTAGAAATCATTATTCTTAAGAAAGCAGACTCTAGAAGAAAATCTGAAAACTAAATAGAAATTACCTTTTTGTAAGAGACATTTATGTTTACAAGGAAAATCTCCATTTGCAAGAGTTTTTCTTTCTCTGTAATGGGAAGAGGGGGCTGACTAAATCTCCAGAAACAAGTATGAATAGGGAAGGCAGAGATTTAAATCTGCATAACAATCCTACCATTGTTTACTGTGCTTTGCATGATAATCTCCCATCTACTGTCTCCATCCACTCCCAACAACTTTTTTTTTTTTGTCTTTATCTGGAGATGATGGTATTTAAGGTGGTGGTCATGATCATTTGGGGGAGTTTGCTCAGTGTTCTGGGGTGTGCCTCATATATTCAGAAGGTATACATTTTATTGAATTTCTGATTGTTTTTTCTCTTGTTAAGCTGTCTTTTATTACTGGGGTAAGTATGGGAGGAATTCAGCCAAGAACCTAGAAGGGTAGAGGTAAAATTACCTTTTCTTCCCTATCTGGTGATTACGTAATAAAAGAAATAAATCAGCAAAAGAGGACAGGAAGTTAAGAAGTATGGCTTACATTTTAGATAACACCATCAGAAAAGGTATCTCTGAGAAACAATATTTAAAGATATTCAGGAACCAAGAGAATAATGGTGTGGGTATCTAGGGAAGAGCATTCCAGACAGAGAACAGTACATTCAAAGGCACTGAGGCAGGAGGAAAGCAGAATTATTTGCATTATAGCAAGGAGTTCACTGGGAGTATAGCAATGTGAGAATGGAGGCAAAATTGTCTCCATATTACATGTAAGGAATGAGAGAGTTAGTGGGCTTGATTCATTTGCCCAGTTTCACAGAATAGTAACAGATACAAGTGGTATTCAGACCTCAGATTCATAACACTGAAATTCAATTTCTTTACAGCTTTGCTCTGCTATTTCCACATAATTCGAGAACTGGATTCTTTATTGTCAGCTCCGCTTGCCAAGTAAGATTTCATAGAATCCCATCAACGTCGGCATCTTTTTAAGTAATGCCTTCTCTCCTGTGAGTCATATGACACATTTCAGATTGAAAAACAACAGTAACTTCCCCAGGTTTGTGAGGATTGTGGGAAGTCGGAGGTTTGTGATTGCTCTGCATTTTGTCGCGTCTATTTTTCTTACCTCGCCACATTGTTTCACAGATGGATTAAAA
This sequence comes from Macroglossus sobrinus, assembly GCA_004027375.1. NCBI lineage: Eukaryota > Metazoa > Chordata > Mammalia > Chiroptera > Pteropodidae > Macroglossus > Macroglossus sobrinus. The sequence continues at coordinate 164,763 of PVKZ01002452.1, forward strand.
CTTTATTTCATATAAAGCATACATTTTCCGCATCGTTTCTCTCTGTGAGATTGCCAGCACTTCTACTGTTTTGAAATGATTTCTTGGACAATTTCGAAACACAGAACTCTCATTTTCTTTTTCATTGTACCTTCATGTTTAGGATGTCAAGAGGAGTTTTGTTGGTAAGTAGAGGCACTGAATTACTTGCCTATCAATGGGCTTTACTTGGACTCCATCTGCTGCAGAGAATTTGATAAGCCTGACAACTGGCCGGGATGGCCACTGGGTTTCCCTCAGCTGGACCAAACTGCAGGTAACCCTGAATCTAGGCATTTACTTTACAAAGATTGAAAAATCCTTTCTCTGTTCCTATGGGATGTAAATATTTTTAATGGCTCTTGACAGTTTGTTAACCTAGGACTGTCTTCCTCTAGGATGTGGGAATCCTTTCATTAAATGTCATCCTCGAGGAAGTTAGAGCCCCTCCCTCCCATTCTCTGGGGTAACCCAGGTGGCTTTGGTCATTGGGCACCCATGAGCAAACACAGATGGCCTCATCACAAAGAAAACGTGTGCGCAAACTCGGGAATAATTTGATGTGCTTGAAACATCCCATCTTTCAACCTCTGCTGCTCACACTACTACAGGCTCTGTGATCCACACTTTTACCTCTTTTCTGCTTTTAAGGACTCATGATTAAATTTAGGCCTGTGGGGATTATCCTGGGTACTGTTCCTATCTCAATGCCAATTGATTAGCCATCTGAATTCCATCTACAATTTTAAGTCTCTTGTGCCATGTTAAGTATCATAGTCACAGAGTCTGGGGATTAGAATCTGGACATCTTTGGGTAGCTGTTCTTTTGCCTGCCGACACATCCTATAGAGTTTTTTTCTCTTCCCTTTGAATAATTTTAGATTAGTAAAAAAAAAAAAACAAAACTTAATGGACACATTTTCTGTTCTTACTGTTTAAATATCCTGTTGATTAATGATTTGGGGTGAACAGAGGAAAACGTATTAACCCAAAGTGTGTAAATGTGTATATTTTGGACTTTTGGAAATATTCAGAATTCTATGTATATTACTCTACAGTTTCATAAATCCACTGAGCACATAACATGTGCAAAGCACAGTATTCGTGTTAGGTAGTTAGTCAGACATGAGTGACAAGGGAACAGAGGAGTGAAGGCCCAGCCCAGAGACCACCCAGAGAACACCCCATCTATAGTTCAAGGATCACTCCTGCATCCTGAGAGACAAAGGACAGGAGGGCCATAAACCTATACTTGGTTTAGTCCAGCCACAGACGCTTGCTCAGAAAGTACTGCCCTAAACTGCCCTTGACCTCAGCCTCATTATACCATCATTATAATATCGTGTTTATGCCTGGAAGTTCATGAACCTAATTATAACAGATTGAATTCTGGGTAAGCACATGCATAGGAGGCAGGGAGTTATATAGCAGCCAAATGACAATCAAAATGACCTCATGTGTCAATCACTTAGGAATGTCTTTGTAACCACCCATCAAGGCCCTAATATAATACAGATCTCCCCGTTCCGTGGAGATACAGCCCTCTTTCTTTGCTGTAACCCACTTTTCATGCAGTGCGAATTTTCCTTTATATGTGGTTAGTGAAACATGCCTTTAATAAATCTTACCTCTCACGACTGTCATTGAGTTGGAATTCATTTCTTTGTTGGTGAAAAGAACCAAGAATCTCCAGTGTTACTTGGGCAGGAGGGAGTTCAAATCACCCCATATAGTAACACCTGTGACTAAAAATGGGGAGATTCAATTTACTTACTAGAATAACAATCCAGTTAAAATGAAGAATATTAAAAAGCATACAAATAATTCTATTTTAAACATCTGAGATTTCTGAAAATATTAAAGATAAAATATATTCAAAATCTATGATTGTTTTACCTTATAATTAGGGAAAAAAATGTTTGACTTTTTTATTTTTTATCCTCTTATTACAAAAAATTGGGCTGAATAAGAGAGTCGATTTTTGCACATTTAAAGAAAAATACTATCAAGTGAGACTGTAAAACCATTTGGGCAATATTTCAATATATTTAGCAATTCTCATAAGGTTAACGGAATAGTATTTAATATAATATCCAATCTTACTTATTTTATAAATCTGTATGCTTCATGCTTACTCTTTACGAAAGCAAGATATTAACATTATCGTATCGCATTTATAAAATAGGAGGAAAGGATGTGAGTGCAATAAGCTTTTCTAAATAAATTTTTAAAAACTATGAACAAGTATTAGAGCTGGTCATAATTTCTAAGACTAGAAGATGCTGATAGTTTTAGGTTAGGAATTTATAATTATTTTAGAACAGGCGAAGGCGGAGATCTGCAATGCCTCACGTGGTAAACTGAGGCCATTTTTGCCTAACCAGTTTCATCATTGCCTAGTCCTAAAACTATATCATTTGACCTTCTCTTGCCATGAATATTCCTAAGGTTTTCTAGAAACTGAGATCAGAGGTTTTTTAGATAAAATGGAGATTCTCAGGATTATACAATGACTTTCTTTGAATTTTTTGTTTCTTAAATGAAGAGCGAAGTCTAGCAGGACCCTTACACTTTCAGGCTTACAGTTGAGTATTTTTTCTGGTAGAGAGAAATACCTATCTCTCAGCAAGTCAAAATGGACATAATTTTCTATGCAGTTTCCATGAACATCAAATACTATTTTTACAAAATAGACTCAAATGTTATTTTGACTATGGTTCGGCTTATAAAAAAGCTCTCAACTTCACTTAGCTCTTACCAATTCAAATTTTAAAAATATAATTTAAAGCTGCTATTGAAATATCATATTATATATTTTTTTCTGGTTATAATCATGCAGTTTTTAAACATGAAAAGTGCTGATGTTACTACTACAATTATCCTATTACCAAGGGTACCTACTGTTAATAGTTTGCTATATAGTCCTCTAGATAGTTTTCTCTGTAGATGCTAAAAATTATAAATTCGGAGAGCTCTGATATCACATTCAAATCATAGCTCTCTGAATTTATACTGATTTTCTTCTGCCTAGCAAGACTTCTTTTTCAAAACATCTTTATAAAAATGTGTTGTTACTTGTCTTTTATAAATACTCCCTTGCCATGAGATCCCTTACATTCCTATAATTGATGAAGACTTCTTTCTCTCTCCAGGAACACATTTTTAATTTAGATTTTCTCCATGATGCTTATTCCATTGGTGAAGCCTTATTTGCATGCATTTCTTAATCTACCAAAGGTCTTTAAATTCCCTCATTTTTAGCTGAGATTCTGGTACACAGAAGTTCAATACATATTTGTTGAATTAAATCACAATATCTTTTGGTTCGGACCTAGATTTTATAAATCTGAATCGAGAACTGCTATTATTGAGAAGGTTAAAGAATTTCCCATTTTATCAAATTCGTAAGCATAACTGAAGTATTACATGTTCCTTTTCCTTTGCCTCTCAACCAATGCAACAAACCTAAAGATAAATGTTTAACATGTTAGTTTAAAACTTCTGGACTTGAGTACGTCTAATGGGAGAAAATAAATACTTAATTGGTTTTACAGGCAGGCATGAGACTCCAAAAATAAATCTCACCAGAGTCAAAATGGTCTGTGCAAGATTTTCTGTAACCTCACTTGTAATTGGCATTTTGTTACAAGGAGCCAATCTTAGATTTACATATACGCAGTTAAGAGAAAAAGAAACGAAGACTGTCTATGGCTGAATTCACTATAAGTAGGTTTGGCATGAGTTGGCAATTCTAGGCCTGGAGTAGACATAATATATGTAGTGGAAACAGCAGATCAATAAAGGAAAGAATATATGTTTAAATATAATATTTTACCACAACTTAGTTGAGTTCAAACAACTGTCTTCTACATTGTATGAAAATAACTCTGTAAGCCAAAGTTAATGTATAGAGATTGAGGACTTGTTTCCAAATGAGTCAGAAACAAAATAAGGCCTTTAAGACTCTCCATAAAAACAATTTGACAAAAAAGCTTTAAAGGACAATATAATAATCTTACAAGTATCACTTGTAAGATTTATATTGTTTGTTCTCTCAGATTGACTTCATCACACTGTTGTCACGCGTCTGTGTATTTACTCACACACTGTGATATATTTTCTTGGTGTATATAAATTATAAGTATGGAAAGACCTAGGAGGAAAGGGCGGAAAAGGAAAGATGGGGAGATAATGAGAGAATCAGAAAGAGAGAGAGAGAGATTGATTTAATGTTTTAGCAGTCCAAATATGAGTCATTTGGACTGCTTGCAAATTGTGCTACATCCAACAAAAGCAAGGCTGTGTAGCCTGGAGGCATTTTCTCTTCTCTATTTTGTCTGGAATTTTTTAAAGGCAAGGTTATGTATCTATCCAAAATACTACATTCTGGTATAAATGTATTAAAGTGAAATGCAAGGTAATTAACAGCTAAAATAAAATTAGAGGTAGAAGTCTTAGCCAGTACATTTTGAGTTAGTTCTTCAACAATTTCCAAAGAAGGAAGAAAAAATACCAAGATTCTCTCATTTGGCATTACTCATAAATTTGCTGCCAGTCTACAAAATATTCATTTCTTAGACTTTTTCTGACTCCTCTTCCAAGTTTCTGGTGATGGTTGCAGACAGACATGTAGAAGCTCTGTTTTCGACTAGAAACAGAACTATTAAAGGCACTTTAAGATTCGAGGCAGAGTTTTCTCTCCAATAAATCAATAGGAAAGGTGCTCCCTAATTAAAGAGAAATGGACATTTCTTCAGAATGGCAAACGATAATACGAGGGAATCTATATTTTGATCCCTATATTAAATAAGAATGGTTGATAAATATAATAATGTTGTAGATTGGATTCTTCTGTTTATTTTGTAAAAAGCTTTATCATAGTAAAACAAATAGAAATTTCAATTTCAACTTCTCCTGGGGATCCAAACATTTTCACAAAGAAAGAACAGCTGTCCCCAGCACTAAATGACAGTGTAGTCAGCTACACGTCAATGCTCCATAAAACCCAACAGAGGAAAACAATTTTGTGAACGCTCCCTGAGTAAGATGCTTTGAACACTGCATTAATATGTATTTCTCTTTCATTGTACCTCTGATTGGCTCTTCTGGGTGGTTCCTCTAGCAATCCATCACTATATTCCATCTGGTTCTCAGCCACTGATTTGTCTAAAGTTCCTTTTACTGTCATTACTAAACATTGGTGAACACCCTCCGCCCCCCAAACACACACACACAGAGTTGGCCTATAATTTTACTAATAAATAATATAAATAGCAATAATCAGAGACACTGGGTGAAATGAGATGCCAAGACAATCTACATTCAGGCCATGTCTTTTTCTGGCGAGTTATCATCCCTCATTCTCTCTTTCTCTCCACCTTACCGCCAAAGCTTTCCATGTGAATAAATTTATGTTAAAGAATTACTAGGAAATCAATTTGCTTTTCTTGAGAATTATTACTCATCATGAATTGTTTATAGAAGAGCTTTGAATGTTACGTGAGCATAGTTTACTACTGGGAAATTCACCAGAGGCTTTTGAAAAATTACCTTGGATTTTTTTTTTTAAACCTCAGAGGCATAGTTTAGCCACCTTTATGGAAATGTTACAAAAAAAAAAAAAAAAGAGAGAGTGATTTTAAAATTCACCAAGAATGCAGACTTTCATCACTGCCTTTGAAAATTTTGACTGCCCCTCCTTTTTTTACTAGAGGAAAGGAACAAGGAAAATAATTTTTATGACTTTTCCAGAATTTTAGAGTAGTTTCTGCCACAACTGAGATCATTCCCTAGTCATATTTCCGTTCAGAAAAACCACAAACATGTTTACGCCTTTTTCCACATATGAATTCTAATGAAAAACAGCGTCAAAATAAAAAGAAGCTCATACATAAGCTGTTTTGAGGTTACCATGAGCTAAATTTCAATGGTATTTTGAGTACATTGTCAAAACTGCTCTTTGAACTTGGCCTAAAGAACACTAACATTTCATTCATTAGTAATAACTTTTAAGGAGAGGAATGCAGACATAAGTCCATTGTCTACCAAGTAAATGACAACTCACATACCTCACATAACCACACATGACGGCCAAAGGCCCAGATTTGGCTTCTGAATCAGGACATAGGTCACTTGTGTCATGGAATGGGGACCCGGGGACAAGGGTAGCCTGTCGCACTAGACTTCCACCTCGTACAAGGGCTTCTATTGCACCCTCATGCTGTCACTGAGATAAAAATAACGTTGTGGCTTGTTCATATCCCATCTACACCACACTCAGTTCTAGGGTTTCCCAAATCTCAAACTATTGCAATCAGCATTCCACAAAGAGCACTGTAGACCTCGTTGGCCTGGTAGCTAAACACATCAATCCTAAATGTATAAGTTTTTTTTAATCCTAAATATATAAAAAGTCACAGTCAAAATATTTACATATTTTATGCTTACTACTGATTTTCATATTTTTATGCCTTGTAATAAAAATTGGTTTATGTGGAAATGCAAAATAAATCATTTTGTGCGTTCCTTGGCAAGTTAACGAAAACTCAGCAGTTAATATTATGGTCAGACAGAATCAATATTGATACAGTAGCTGGTTACACATCTCCTACAGATTATAGTGGTGGAAATGGGGGAGTCTAGACTCCCACTTGTCATGAAAATGTTTGGCTATCATGGTACCAAGTAATTTTGAATATTACTTTACAATATCATTCACTTACTACTGTAAATAATAAATTGTGTTATCTGTTCTCCATGGTATACATTCTGGCAAATTCTAGAACTCACAGATTTCTTTCATTCCAGGGTGTTCCAAAAGCAATATCCAATCATGCCACATTAAAATGTACAAAATGTAATAGCTCCCTGTGTCAAGTCAGACAACTGAGGACAATGAACTGTGCTCCCAGCCAAAAGTGTGCAGGTAAACTTCAGTATCAGGTGGAAAGACTTGTGTCAGTGGTTAGAATTGGCAACTCTGGGGGTTGAGGATGGTTGTACAGCCCATATTGAAGTTGAGTTGAATATAGAGATAAACATAGGTCAAGTGCATATTTCATCACAGATTGATGAATGGGAAATATCGTGGGAACCATGAGCTAAAGAGGATGGCTTATTTGCTGAAATTTGACTTTCACTAAATATTCAGAATACAATGGAGGTGACATTCACAAAGAAAGTCTCTGAGGCAAACAGGTAAAAGTTTTGCTCTCTGCTAACTCTCTACAAGAGGGGAACCGAAAATTTGTTTTACAGATGTCTTCCACAAAGATTTTCAATGTCAAAGAAATAATAAGACAGCTCAGTTTCTAATTATACACTAATCCAGGTATTTTCTTTCACTAAAAGAAGAAAAGTTATCTTTATCAGAAAATCTCAATATTTTAGAGCAGGGCAGAAGTCATAATCTCTTCTAACTGAACTCTGCTATTCTACATGTAAGGAAGCTAAGGCCGAGAAGATCCATGATTCGCTTCATACAAAAGAAACAGAAGTGTTAGGACCAAACTTTGAACCTAGGATGTTAACTTGTATATTGATCCATCCTGTCTTTTCGGTTCCTGAGAGTCATAATATACTTTAAAAGATCATTTTCACTCAGTGTTAAGGGCTTACAGGTTCTCTGGTGAATTTGGACTCAAGAGGCAATGGAAGGGTTATGGACTGAATGTGTATGTTCTCCCAAATTCACGTGCCGAAGCCCTAGCGTCCCATGTGACCCTATGAGGAGGGGAGGCCTGCAGGAGGTGATTAGGTTTAGATGCGGTCATGAGGATGGGGCCCCCAGGGTGGGGTTAGTGCCCTTACACAATGAAAAAGAGATGCCAGGGTTTCCCCTGTGCTGTGAGGAGCTCCCCCAAGAAGCCAGCCTTCTGCAAGCCAGGAGGAGCTCTACGAACCGCGCCATGCGGGCTGGCTCCCTGATCGTGGACTTCAAGCTTCCAGGACTAAGAAATAAATGCCACTCCCAGTTCATGCTACTTTGTTCTAATAGACCAAGCAGACCAGGACGAGCGGTGTTCCAGGAAAGCCTGAGGTGGCCTGACAGCAGCATGAAGAAGTGTCCTGCAAATGTCCACTCAAGAGCATCGTCCCCTCCATGTCCCAGGAGTCTTTGCTTCGATTGGCACTGTGACTTCGGACTATGCATCAATGCCACCGACTGACTGGCAGTGCCCTAAAGCATTTGTGCTTGGCACTGTTTCCTGGTGGAAACTGCCAAGCTGCCTAGCACCAACACATTTCTGTCCTCAGAAGTGGCAAATCGCATTTTATGACAGCATCTATTTCGAGCACTTTTAATAAGAAAATATTTTCAACATAAATTTGTTGATCCTAGTACCCATATTCTTTTAAAAACAAATCAAGGTCCTATGTATGTAATTTAGATTTGAAAATAGTATACTTCTTAAATTATTTATGGGAAATGGATTCTCTTGAGAGTAATGTAAGACTGTTCTAGCTTTATGCATTAACCTGGAGTTCAGTACCACTGAGACTTGAAAATAAGAGGAAAAAAAAAAGAGATTTGAATAGATATTAGTTAAATCTTGAGCACAGCAGAAAGAATTTTAAATTTGGCCTTCTTATTCCAGATCTTGGTATATTTATATATCACAAATGTTTCCGGAGTGAGTGTTTTGTATTTATCGCTGCAGTAGGCAAAATTATTTAAAGGAGATTTAAAACAAAGGTAGAGACAACTAAATTTAATAATAGATACTGCGCAATCTGATGCAGAGGGAAGCACATATACAAATGATTCTAATTCAAAGGATGCTGTCACATATGTTACATAATGGATGCAAAATAATTACTATGGGAATAAAGAGGAAGGTGAGAATATTTCTAAAGAATATTTTGTTAGAGGAAATATTTCTCTGCCTGACAACAAGAAAAATAGATGTAAGTCATTATACAGAAAAAAAAGCAACATGAGCAAAAGCCCAAAAAAATACCAGATATGTTTTTGAACATATGTGTAAAAATGTGTGTGTAATGAGTACAGAAACAGAGGTAAGACTGGAAAATTAAACAAGTATTTACTTATTTATAAAGTTCTTCTTTTTTCCAGGCTGAAGAGTATGGACCTATTCTTAGTTGCTAGGAGGAAGAAAATATGGTCAGTTTGTCAATTAAAATAAATTATTGTATGAGGGAAAGATAAATTGAATTTTAGGAATAATAGTGATGGGGAATAATTTTATTAATCCATTTACTCATTTCTAAATGATTTATTGAGTGTCTACTACATGTCAGGAGGATTCTAGACCCTGGAAATAGGCCAAAGAGCAAAATAGAAAAATATGCTCAGAGATCTTATATTCTGATAAAGATAGGCAGAAAAATAATACTAAAATAGATAAACTATATAATTGCAATTTATATAATAATAACATATTAACATATAATATATAAGTATAAAAATAATAAAATAATCACAATGAAAGGAATAAATTACATTGGAATATTATAAGTACTAAGGCAAAAAGTAAATTAAGGAAGAAAATTGTTTGGGTGTAGAGTGGACAGATAGAGAGTATGTGAAAAAATGATGTCAGAGGCAAATAAGTCATTGGCTGAGCAACTGGAAGGACAAATTGTCAGGAACTAAAATCAAAAAGTCTACCATTAGAGCAGATGTGGGGAACAAAGATCAGAAACTGGTTTTGGCCATATTGCGTCTTGCATGTCTATTAAAAATCTAGGTTGGGATGTTGGGTAAGCTTGTCTGCTTAAAGGGCCTGGACTTCAGAGAAGGATGCACTTGAGATTTTAACTTAGGGTTAACTTAATTATGTCATTTAAAGCCACTGGGACCAGAGGAGATCATCTGGGAGAGTGAAGGTAGATATAAATGAGAGAAGTTTCAAGGACCGTGCCTCGGTACCCTCAAAGATTAAAGTGGCTGAGAGATGAAGATTAAAGAGATAGGAGATGGAAAAGGAATGGCCACGAAGTGAGGACGAAAACTGAATGAGCTGGTTTCCTACAAGTGTAGTGAAAAAAAAAAAATGTTTCTAGGAAAAAAGAGTGATCGTGTGTCAAACGCTGCTGATAGGTCAAGAAAGAGGACACTTGAGAATTAATCATTGTAGTTAGCAAAATAGAGGTTTCTGATGACTTGGACAAGAGCAGTCTTGGGGAGTAATGAGAATTAAGCATCACCAAAGTGGATTAAAAAATACTCCTGTATATTTCATTTGCATGAGACAGTCCAGGTTTTCACTAAACTTTTATTATTATTAATGGCATTTCCTTTTATTCCCAGTAATAAACTTGTTACCCATTGAATTAAGTCGTCACCTTCCTTAAAGAATGGGAGAAAATAAATTGGAGACAGCAAACATAGACACTTTTTTAAAGTTTTGTTGAGAAGAAGAGTAGAGAAATAGCAAGAGAGGAGTGGGGTCAAGAGAGAATTTTTATTTATTTTCTTAGGGAGGTAGAATTTACTAAAGCGTTTTATGTTGGCAGCAATGTTCATAAAGAAAAACTTGATCGTGTGGCAGAAATAAGAGAGGCTTCTAGAGTGCTGTCTTTCGGTAGAAAGAAGAGGATCTGGGGCATGGATGAAAAACTAGGCGTATCCAAGAGCACTGCCGAGCCTTAGCAGGGGCAGGGAGGGCAAAGAACATTTATGGGCTGAAACAGGAAACCTACTCAGGACCTAAAAGTGAGGATGGGCAAATGTCTTGAAGATATGAGAAGAGAGGAGCAGTGATTAAATAACGATCTAGAAGATTGTAAAAGTGAACGGGATAGGGAAATAGAGATGCACTGGTGGATAGCACCAAAAGCCATTTTGGTCCAGCTATGAATACCTAGAGGATTATCACCATAGCTCAGGTAAAATAACCATGAATGAGACACAAAAGTTAAACATGTAGAAAAGAATCCAATTGCTTTTACGAAGCAGATTTTGAGGGGGATGGAAAATGGAAATCAAAGTTCCCTCTAGGGCTGTCTGTGATAGGGGAATGATGGAAACTTTATGTTAAAATTATGGAAAGAAAAGATCTGGGTGAAATGATAAATTAAGTTTGAAAAGAGCTTACTTCATAGTGCCCTACACACTTTTAGAAAGTTGTGTTCATTCTTTCCAATATAGAATTTGGAAAGGTGATAGAGATTAAGATGAAGAATATAAATTCAAGAGTTAGGCTCATAAAAATGATTTCTGAAAGCTTTAATGTGAATATATTTTTGACCAAGAAGAAGTTACCACATTAGGTAAAAAAAGAACCCTGGGGAATTTTTATACTTTAGTTATATCCAACATCTAGCATAAAGTCTGGCAAATAATAAATGTTGATCAAATAAAGCGAATAAACAAGTGAATATACCCATACATTAGTGTGTTTTTAGAAAGAGAAATAATACCGTTTAATAAGGCTGGCCATCTATCTTTGGCTTGATTTTGTTCACTCCTATTTTTTGGAGACCTTTAGTGAATATCTTATAAATATAGTTCTATGAATAAATTATTAAAATGTAGAAAAAATATATAGAAGATTTTTATAAATAAAGGTATCACTGGATATTTTTAAATAGTTTCAGTAATACAGAGATTATGCTATGAACCTTATATATGGAACACTAGATATTATTATTTGTAATGAATTTATGCAAAAAGTCAGATAGCAAAGAGATATTATGACAGTACTATATATTACACAACACATTGACATATTTATAATTCTATTCCAAGTGTATGTGTCTGTGATCTAAAAACCTGAGCTGTTAGATCAGAAATGACCAACCAATCATGATTTTTCATTATGGTAACTTCTAACAACCCTTTAAAATAGATTTAACACTTCACAAATTTTAGCCAGTTACTGTTCTACCACCGTACAGAATTAATGCATTTCTATGTTCCACTAAAAGAAACCCAGCTTTGACTGACATCAGTGATTGAAAAAGCTTTAATTATACCCCTCTAAGCCTGAGTGATTCTAGAACCACAGCTAAGAAGAATATATTCTTGCATTCCACAAAGACGCGCTTGAGACCCCACAGAGACTGATGAGGCTTTTGTGTAAGGAGTTGCAATAGGCCAATTTGATTTTATTTTTAAGCAAAAGAGTCTTTGGTTCACTATACCTCACATTTTTCCCCTGTGTTATGTTCATGCTAATAAATAACTGAAGTTTAGTTACCGGAGCTTTTTCCTAAGATTATATAAGAACATTCAGAGTCTGCAGAAAAAAAACACACACACACACACACACACAGACTAAAAACCTTTACAAAGTCACTTTTGGCTTTAAGAAATGGAACGACACTTCTGTCCTCCTATCCAAACTCCTTTGAGGATTTAAATTTCAGCACTGATATACTGGCTCAGGACCCACCAGGTCGTCTGAAGAATCAGCTCCTTCTGAACTGTATTCACTGTGTTCGGAAGTGTCTTGTTTTTCAATGCCATTTCTCCCCTTTATCCTGTCTACTGCCGGATTTTTAAAAATCTTACCAGCACAACCGAGTGAAATGTCCTTTAACAGAAGTCTTTGACTAGAAAGGATCAAAAGGAACAACAGTGACAAAAAATACTTCTTGGATGTATTTTTTTTTTTTTTTATATTTCTGAAGGTGGGAAAAAATACAGTGAAGGTAAAATAGATTCCTGACTCTTCAGTTCTAATCTCTGACAGGCAGTCTTTCAAAACGTAAGGAGTTAAAACAAAGATGAAGCATTGTGATGGTTTTTAGGATCTTAATCTTCTCCATTAAGGCTGAAGACCTAGCTAACCTACTCTCCACAGGTGCTGGTGAGCAGTATTTATAACAGCCTTAAAATCCAAACAAACAAACAAACAAACAAATAAACAAATAAATAAAATAAAAAATAATCAAAGTATAAATAGATTTTTAAGCAACTATTTTCAAAAATTTCAACCAATGTGAAGTGCTCTCACTAAAACATGCTTGGAATCAAGCCTTAGGAAGCCTATCTGTGCTGTGGATTCTCCAACTTGGAAGCCGAGTTTGAACAGAGGCAAAGTTGAAAGATAGCTCTTTATTTGTGTTCCATTCCACCCAGCTGAAATGAACTCATTAAATAGGCATATTTATCAACCTCTTGTTTACTTTAGAAATGACAGATGCAATTCCTAAGGCATCTGGTTTCAGAAATGAACTACATTTTGAATGAGCAGGAGTCCATTGAAACGCCCCCCCTCCAATAAAATAAAATGAAAATTTATTTATCTGCAATCTAGAGCCAGCAGGCCGCTAAACCAGTCAGGAGTTATCAGGGGGGAAAAGCCAGAAAAGTATCAAGAGAGAGAAGCCCCAACTTTCACGTTTGTCTGAATCACTCTACTCCACTGCTTTACCTCACAAGCAATGCTGACAACCGAGTTTTGGGGATTTTATCTATTTCCTGTGTCTTGGTCTCCTTTGGGGAGGTGTTAATAAGCTGGCAGGGATAGTTCCAACAGAGAAAGTGCTAATTGTCCATGAAAGAGCCATGTGTGGGCAAAGTCTAACATGCAAGATGAAAAGATTAATCCATAAGAAAGATAAATGTCCCTAAATAGCTGGAATTTACTTAATTGCATAATGAACCCCAGATGTTGGCATTGCAATAAAAAAGAGAAAGAATTATGTTAATGGCACTATGATAGTAGACTATCTGGCCATTTCAAGACAGGAAAAAATGCCAATTCAATGTCCTCACTTCAACAATAGCACTTACGATTATCATTGTTATAATTGCTGGTACTGGCGCTAAAGACATTTCATGTATTATTTCACCTGATTATCAGAACAGCTTTGAAATTAGGTACTATCATAAACCCTATTTTATAGACTTAATTTTATAGAGCTATACGAAATTCAAGTGAATGAGAAGAATCAGGCTTTAAATTTGTACCGGTTGAGGTTTAACAGGTAAAGACTTTATTCAAGGCTATCGCAATAGGGGAGAGAGGTCAACACTTGAGTCTCTCTGTTCAATCCCACTGAAACAAAAGGGCTGGAGGGTTTTAAGAGCTGGGGTGAGAAAGTACCAAAAGCCAGTGAGTTCGCTAAGTGGCTTTTCCCAAGGGGAAAGTAAACTCTTTTATATCTTCACGACAAGAGGTTGGTTTACAACCTCTGAAGTTAGGCTCTTCAAAGAGACAACTCCCTCATCCTTGAGAAAGGCATTCCTGGGTTGAAACCTGGCAGGAGGCTTTTAAACCTATTTACATCTCAAAGGGGGAGAGAAAGAATTTACAACGTTAAGTTTTCTAAAGTAAATGCTCTAAGACAGGTAAGTCAAAAGTCTAGAGGCTGAAAGAAGCTTGCCTAAAGTTTAGTCCAGCTGAGGGGAATGTGAGGCTGCCTGAGGCAGTGATCTGAGTCAAATAATGTCCCACTCTGTGCTCTCTAACCCCTGGATGTGTCAGAATCTACAGCAGGAGACAAAAGGCAACTAGCAAAAACAAAACTATATTTTTAAACTCCCTATTATTTATTACATTTGCTTCACTAAGTTTTAGTTTCTCTTTCTAAAATAAAATTCTCTAGATCTAGGGATTGCAAGGCCTACCTCTTGAGACTCCAGTGTGGGTGTGTGGGGTGTGGGGAGGGAGTGGCAAGACAGGTAAGGAGCTAGAAGATGCCAAAGACGGATGGGGAAGCTGGGTGATGGGCATGGAAACCCACAGTGTCCTCGTCTTGCTTCAAGGAGGATAGATGTTTAACAGTTTTACAAAATGGACTTCTGCGTAAAGCTTCATTTGAGAAATAAAAATGAAGAAGGGGATTTTTCTTGCAAGATAAAATGTGATAACCACTAGAAAGGATGGTGTTTCATATGCCTTCTATATATATAACCTATTACGATTCTCTAGACCAGCATAGATTTCAGACCTCCAAAGACCCAAAAGATCAAAGGACTAATAAGAAACATTAGCACTTTGTTCTCTTTTACAGAAACTGCCCTGGGTAGGGTTATGTTTACTTTGGTCACACACAGCCCAGGGACGCATGGTTTATTTCTAATCATTTATGTAACATGAAAGCACTAATTGCATAATACCCTCCTCATCTCCCATCTCCACACACACAAATATGCATGCCCATATACACCAGGGCGTGCCAACAATTCATCGAAAAATAAGACATAGATCCCAAGGAGATGCCTTCTGTCTACATGGCATTTTAAACACATTCTGCCAATGCATTAAATGCGATATAGCATTCTGCACAGTGGCAGTAACTGATGAGTAATGCAGAAACATTATTTGCCAGATCCTGATAGAATAAAACTCTGATTTATAAAACATGAAGGTGGGCGGTACAATACATGAAGTCTTCAAATTTAATTTATGTATATTCCCAAGTTTCATTAGTTGTAGCTTTTAAATAATATATAATTCCTTCTAAAATAATTAACTTAGGTTCACTCGGCATCCCCTCTTCCTTTCAACATTCCTGAAAAGTAATAATCGATGAACATACACCGTGACATGTCCCAGAAAGTCTCCAATTTGTTAATCTCCTAGTTGTCACATTCGATTTGGAAATTTTTCCTCCTGAAAAGCGAGATTAGAGTTGAGTCAAGCTCTACAGGAGGCTGCTCATGCCCACGGTTGAGCTCGTGGTGTGAAGAACACACTTCTGAAGAGAATCCCCATCTCTGTGGCTCTTTCACCATCCGGGGCAAGTGCTTCAGCATGTGGGAAACGAAGATGATGAAGTTATCGCAGAAAGGACCAATTCGAGGGGAGGGGCTGAGCTGAACTGGAGGAGTTTGTAAAAATGTAGCGCTATGGGAAGTAAGGTCTTTACCTTGGCCACTAACATTGTTCCCACTTCCTTCTCAGTCACTGCCATAAAGAGCTGTAAAAAGGCTCTTTCAAAGCCTTGTATTTGTGTAGTGTTTTATCATGTGTGAACTATCCTGTGGTCTATCTATTCCAGCCAGATAAATTATAAATTAATAATTAATTATAAATTAATCGTGTGCCGGCAAACCCAATGTTGTAGAGGAAGAAACAACAAATAAACAACAACTCTGATTTGTAGCATTGGATGGTTTCCATGCTGTAAACATTTCCACTTGAGACAGTTTTATCAATGTGACGTCACTGAATGCAGAATTGGGAAGAAATGGGCTACTAACTCGCACCAATCTTCCACTGGTTTTGATGATATGTAAAAGATGGAAATCCAAATTTATTTATCTTTTGCGGTACAATTCAGGACCCTTCGAGAAAAAGTAGCATAAGTACACAGGAGTGTAATCTTCGGACATTAACCACTCCTTTAGAATTTGATAACACAAGGGAGTTTAAGTTCAAATATGGGACACATTTATACTGTTGGCTTTTTATGAATACTTTGACGATAATGCCGTAAGACTAGATATGACTTGGAAACAGAAAAGAAAGTGAAATTTCGGCATGAAGATACAGAAGCCTTGGAGTTAACGTGCATTTTGTGTATTTAATGGGCTTTCCTGACCCATTTTGGAGACTTTTGTGAGCAAAATCTAATCATCCACTCACTATCTTAGAAACATTGGATGGATCAGCCTCGTGAAAGAAGCAGGACTGTTTTGACCTATCCCCCACCCCCTACGGATTTCCTACCAAGAGGCACAAAGTCACCTTCTGGAAGATGTTAGATCACTAGTTAAGTCCAAGGGTTTAAGCCGCTAAAACAGCATATTGCTGGGGTATTTGTTTCCTCGGTGAATCCCCAACCCCACTGCCAATAAGAAAGATGATCCCCTTCCTGCATCTCTATCTCATGGTTCTGAACTTCATTTAGGGATGCGGTTGATACCCCAACATCCAAACAGTCGACTTTTCCACTTTCGTGTTCGTGGGATTATGTCTCTGTCGTGTACTTACTTGAATTTAGTAGATTTGGGGGGAGGAAGAAAACATAATAGCTTACATTTAATCTCCAGTGTTTAACCTGTTAATCTTGTCATTGAGTATTTAAATACTTATGGAATAAGCACATTAAGCAAAACTAGACTTTGATGAAGCACTGATGAATAACAACTAATTAAGTCGTAGCTGTATGTTAGTGCTTTGTAAAACCTCACTCTATTAGTTCTATGGCTCAAATGGCTTCCCTGTCATCAGTTTAGGTGTTCCAGTTAAAGATTTCTATTTCTAGATAGAAGCCAGAATAATTACTTTTACTCACGCGCGCCAGGTGATTTTCATGTAGCACCAATTTTAACAGAAAAAAAGAGTCCATTAAACAACAGGATAATAAAAAAATAGGGGCGAAACTTTCATAATGTATACACATCTCCAATCATTAGATTGCACACTTTATACTTATTATGAATATATTTGTTAATCATACTTAAAAAAAGCTAGAAAAAAAAAAAGATGTAGCCTGGAAATTAAAGGCGAAATAGTAAAAGCGAAGAGTAATTTTATGAGAATTCTTCCAAGTCCTAGCTCTGGAGAAACAGACTGGCAAACAGATTCCTGTCCCCGTCCCTTTCCAGTCTGGGGATTCATACAGGTGCCTACGGGTCCACCCCAACCACTGGGAAAACTTCCTGTAACACGTCAGCATCTGAGGGTTTGCATTTCTCACACATGCCCAGGTGATGATGCGTGTGGTGAGGGGGGCACACGCTCCACTCAAGTTCTGCCAGCCAAATCCTAGCTCTTATTGGTCCAAGGACACGAGAATCAGTGACGTATGGGTTTAGAAGAAGGAGAAATAACGGAGATGAGAAGAAAGACATTTCAGTGGGCAGCTACTGGGTCATCCAGCTGGAACGCATGTTTTCCATTTACACGTTCTTTAAACACATTCCACACATTCATCAAATGTGTTCCAAACACTGTGGTATCAAACTAACAAGCATGGTTTCAACGTCATTATTTATGTGCAATATATATAGTCTAATTATACATACAGTGTAATATATATATATATATATATATATATACATATAGTGTAACTATATATATATAGTTATCTATCTATATATAGATAGATCTGTATGTATAAATAACATATATAGATAGATATCTATATATAGTATAACACACACACACACATATATATATATAGATATAGATATAGGTATATAGATATAGATATCTATATATAGATAGATTTTTTTACCCCCAGAGTGCTTTCACACACCTCAACTCATCTAATTACCCAGAATACTGTGAGGTTGATAAACAAGTTATAAATGATTCCCATTTTACAAATTAAAAAATAAATAAATAAAAATGAGTGGCAAACAAGTCGATGGCTTTCCAAGTTCACATGGCCAAACAGCATCAGAGGGAATAATTACTGAGGCTTTCACATTCCTTATTTGCTGTTCTTTCTGCTACATCGCTGTGGGTTTTAGATAAGACACATATCAGAAATGAGAGGACATCATCTGCATAGCCCAGTGGGGGCCAGTACAGAAAAGCGAGGCTCCCTCGCAGAAGGATTATGCGAGGGAGACGGACACTCACCTTGCACACACGATTTTATGGGGATGCTGGAAAATACAGCAATCAAGAAAATAACAATCCAGTGCAATGTTTTTAAAGGCCAGAATTAATGCCGGAATCAATGAAAAATAAAATATACAAAGTTTTAGATAGAAACCAGTTATCTGTTGTACGCCTGGCAGTGTGGCACAGGCACGGTCACTGGCTCTTATGTGAGTGTGCAAGGAGGACGTTTCAAATCCATAAGGCGGGGTTCTCAGCATCAGTGACGGTGCGTGTGAACAGACTGCACATCGTGGGCCTCTGTATGCAGTTCTGAGTGTAAGGCTTACACGATCCTTTCCTACTGGGTTTAAGATATGGGGGGACATTTTGATAACCGTGTCTGGGACACACAGCTTTCCTCTCTCGCTGCCTGCTGCAGTGGGTCTTGACAAGGCAGTGCGCCAGGGGTTAATTCTTGATCCAAGAACGTCTGGAGTTTCCATTACATCCGAACAAGAAGGCGCATGAAAAGACGAATTGATCTCTAATGTGAGAGAAAGATTTTAGTTACATATCCCCTTCGATCATGTCAGTCTCGGGGGACGGTCATGGCTTTGAAAGCTGATTTGACTTCCAAGCTCAGCCGTGGCTGGGCGGCCGTTGGGGTTCAGGATTCCAGAAGCTCCCTGGAGGGAAGAACAGCCAAGGTGGGGCATCTCGGGCACCAGGGGTATGAGACATACATTATTTTAGAATATGCTCATTTGACTCATGGAATTGATACGTCTGGTGTTTCATGGTAGATTTAAAATCTTTGCTCCTGCAAGTGGTTTGTTTATGAAGGACATGTAGGTCCTTTTCTATTTTAACTTAAATAATTCTGACAGAAGAGTCTGCGTGAGGTTTTTAAATTTTCACCTCCCCAGCCACCTTGAACTGTTCAGTTTTGTATGTAATCAAAGTAATTACAACTGTCATTGTCAGTGCCACTTTCATGAGCAAAATAATTTTCTGGGGGTGATGTTTAATAATGCAGATTCCCACCCTGCACCCCTAGATATTAATTCAGGAGGCTTGGGATAAAGGCCAGTCATTTGCATTTTTAACAAGCACGTGGCGATTGTAATATAGATAGTGGCCCACAGGTCAAGCTCCCTGGAAATTAGACACTGTCTCAAAGATTCGCTTGCACAGAATCTGCTGGGAAATGCTTTCGGGGGTCAGTCCCTCTGGTGAAGCGGGGAGTGGGCAGAGAGAAGACACACAGTGGCATCAGTCATCCCAGGGGGCTCTGGGGCTGTGACAGCTCTTCAGAGATGCTGGCATTGGAATAAGAGGCTGGGACTTTTTCTCCTCTTACTCCCAACAAGCAGTCAGTGTATACAGATTGCCATAGGAACGGAGGTGGAAATGCTGCACAAAGCTGGGTGGGCGCCAGGCAACTCAGAGGGGACAGACAGACACTCACGTCCAGTTCATGCCATCACATTGCCCAGCTGGCAGTCAGGTGGGGCCACAGAGCAAGCGCCAGCCAGTGGACTATGGTCAGAAGTGATATGTTCACTGCTAAGCCACATAGTTTAAGAGGAGAGACATGTGATGCTTTAGCTGTCTCTTCTGACCCATGAGCAAGGAGGCCACGTATTCCAGATGGTGCAACTCCAGCGTGCTGTGGCCTCCGTGAACTTGGGCTCCTGAGTGCCATGGAGAAGTGATCCCCTGAGCCAGCGACAATGGAAACGTAACATGAATGGGAAAAGACTGAGTGTTTTTCAGCTACTGAGATTTCAGCCTTAGTTTTATCCTACAGCAGTATCTAGACTAATCTTACTACAATAATGGACAGATTTCAGTTATCCAGTAAATTGCACGGGATCAGTATCACCTAGTGATATTTACAATTGGACTGAAACAACACCTTAGGCTCTTTGGTAGAAATAATATCTTGGGAAAGAAGATAACAATTCTCAGATGACAAAAGGGGATCTGTCACCTATCTGATTGGCTACCACTTTAATTGTGTGCCCCCCTCTGCCACCTGCTATAAAAAAAGATAAAGCATTCCCCTCCATGATACTGATGACGTAGTACAAAGAAACCGCATCATTATGTTGCCCTATATAAAAATACAGTTTCCTCTGGTGCCAAAAGGAAAAGACTTTCCAAACCTCCATTTATTTGCTTAGAGAAGTTTCTTTAGAAAAATGTGTAATTGTAAATGCTTTTTCTGTTCCTTACAGATGCACGGAACCCTTTTCAAAAAGCGAAGTAAGTCGTTTGCCTGTTTTATTACCCAGAAATGTGATTTTAGGGCCTCGGAGCCATCGCTTTGAAATGTGAACGCAAGGATGTCATCTCCCCACTCAGCCTGTCTCTGTGGGGGACCAACCTGGCACCTGGTTCTAACCTGCTTTCCGTAGAGATAGGAGACATTTTATTTTTCCTTAGGATAATGTCAATTAGATAACACAGGTGGCCACCCCAATTACCAGGTGAACCTAGGATGAACTGTGTGTGCCAAGTGATGCTGTCAGTTGGTCACAGTTGAGGATAACGTAATTTATCTTGAGAACATGTATGTCATGGCTTGCAGTGGACTGGCTAGACAAAAGGATGAGATTTCTGTCTTGGCGATCTCCTTATCGTATTTCCTGTCACGTGTATCACTGTCTGGTTTAATGGTTATTCAATAATAAAGACGTTGAATTTTAAATTCTCTGTGGAGTGGATTCAGTGGATTGGCAAGAAATTTTTTTTTGAAACATATTTTCCCCAAGACCTATAATATTAATTGCTATAGGAAAAGAAGAATGGTTCCTGATCAATTATTTTAAATGAATTCATCAATGCTTTGGACATCATCCCAAACTAAGCTGGCAAAGCTGGCAAGCCCGTAAATCAAGTGATCACGTGTAATGACACAAGGGCCTGCTGCTGTTCGTGGATTGCCCTGGGAGAGTTCTCAGACTATCTGATTGGCTTCAGTCTAAAAAGTCAATGAGTGCTTCAACGAGATGGTTTTAAGGTTACGACGGATAATTAACATTCATCTACATTTTTTTAGATGAAATATTTTGTGTTTATGTTTCAGAGCATAGAAATGTAAGACTTTGACCATCCATGTACTAAGACTGTACGTGTATTAGGACTTCCCACACTCATGCCAAAAGGAAAAAAAAAAACATCTTAGGGTCACCTGTGAACATTGGCCTTACTTCCTTGCCAAGGTAAGGTGGCCTTCTATTCTGGCTTCAGTTTTCAAAAGTATGTAGAGGCTTAACTATCAGTTTGTTCTTACTGACTTCTATTCACCCCATCAATAAAGGGATGATTGATGAAGGAGTGAAATAACACGAGATAGCCAAACATACACCATTCGACACCGGATGGATAAAATCACATATCCTCACAGCCCCGGCAAGGAGGACACCACCTGTCATCCAAGGCCATATGGGGTTGTTACTTGGGAGCAGAATGAACCAGCAGAGGCTGGGGAGTCGCTCTTTGTAGTAACAAGAAGATGAGGTGAACTTTGGTTCCCTCCCGAGGATAACATCGGTTGGCGTAAGTGATTCTGTGGGCAGGAAGTGAAGCCCTTTGGTTGAGGACCAGGTGGGATGGATGCAGCTGGTCCAGCTGCTAGGGGCGTGGGCTATAGATGTGGTGAGAGCAGGCACTGAAGGCTAAGTCTTTGAGGCTTGGGGAGGCTCAAAGATGTCATGGAGGCACTTGAAAGTTTAGATTTTACATTACACCATCTTAAATAGAGATTTTGGATTTGTCTTTAATAAGGAATAAAATTATTTGACTAGCTGATGTATCTCAAAGAATGTAATTAAAATCATGGTTGTGACAATACTGTTCACCAGGATTTTAAAAAATGTTATGCTGCTTATCATGTACATTAGTTAAGAAAGTAAAATAAGTCAATGCACATACTTAGATCTATCTATCTATCTATCTATCTATCTATCTATCTATCTATCTATCTATCTATCTATGTGTGTGTGTGTGTGTGTGTGTGTGTGTGTGTGTGTTCCTATGTATGTACATACAAAAATAAATATTGTTTTAAACACAGTAATGTGACCTTAATGCCATTTAATTCTATTTGGGGATGAAAAGAAATTGTAAATTACCTTATTCTTGATCAAAGACTTCTGAAGTTAACTGAGTCAATCAAATTGTGATGAGTATTTGCAAAATTTCAATAGTTTTGCAAAATGATTCCAGTGAAGTATATTAAAGAAGGCTATCAGAGAGATTAATACAGGAGAAGTAATAGTAATAGTGAAACTTCTATTGGTAATCTAGACTTAATAAAAATGTAATACATTGTTTGCACTAAAAAATTTTAGCATCTTTTTAGAGTGAGAGATAAGTAAACATGTTTGTTTCATAAAACAAAATTTCACTAACTCTACTAAAAAATGTGAGAACAAATTATTTTTTTGATAGAGATTTTTTTTCTCTGTACCAGGAGTCAAGGGAACACCTGTCCTATAATATACAAAACAAAAATCGACTCCTGTTTAGAAAGCAATATGACTAATATTTAGCAAAATCTTAAGCTCACTTAGAGAAAGAATTCAACTATTTTTTTCTTGACAAAAAGAAGTACTTGGATGATGTAAGAAACAAAATAGAAGAATGAATATGAAACTTTAAAAAGAAATTATGTTATATAAAGAGAATAAAGAGCTTGCCCACAGCAGGCAAATTCTAACATGCTGATATATTCATTTTGGCAAGTTCCTAACATCATTTGGTTACATATGTTAGGTTTAGAGTCTCCTTGCTTATGTTTTCAAGAGCTTATAAAGGATTTGGAATTGCAACAAATTGAATTTGGAAATCCAGTGTAATTGTTATTTTGTAAGAGTATTTAAAAGCGTAAACAAAATATAAAATATATATATTAATATGAATAATGGTAACATTTTCATCATTATAGAAGGTCAAAAATTTATAAATTAAATATAAATAAGATTGAGGTAAAAAAAAAATCAAATTGAGTATGGATAATGCAGTGATAAGCCCTGGATTTAACAGTAGGCCTGGTCTGATTGAGGTCGTTTTATTTCATATACATTTCAGATTGTGAGAAGCCTGTCAGTGGGCGACAGTGAAGAAAGACCAGTTCATGTGGTCTAATCAACACTAACGATAAGCAAGTGACAAAAGATGAAGGCAGGATAGTCCCAAGTCCCACTGATGTGATTCCAGGAGTATTTTTCACTGAGAACCAAAATGAAAGTTGAATTAGAATAAACAGAGGGAAATATATTTAATTTTGTATAGAAAAATTAACTTAAAAGTTATCACATATGTAAGCAATCTTCTTTTAAAAAAATTATTGAAACTAGCAAAGAAGCAAAGACTGCTCAGAAGTCCTCTTCACTGTAGCATGAAATGTCTTCTACCTCGATAACTATGCCAACATAAGACTATTTCCAGACATCAAAATATAAAATTCTAACATACATTTTTAATGGAATCGTTTTTCCCACGGTCCTCTATAATTTGAAATAAAATAAGAGAATTGCTATTTTTAATGACAACTCATCTTTTTATCACTGTAGTGATTTATTACAATAGGCTTTGCAAAGACATGATGTTTTAAAAGGCAGTTTACCAGGAGAATATCAATTGCAAATTCAGCACTTATCTGATGGTATAATTTAGCCAGATCTTCTGCTTAGCTTGTACACACACACACACACACACACACACACACACACACGAACAGAATATACACATAGATACCTTATGTACATATAAAAGTGTATGATTTATATCTATATAGAAGTATATGATTCATATCTATATATAAGCATATAAATTCTAAATAATTATATATTGTATATAGGCTGTATATTTTTCTCTGTGCATATGTTCTAAATTTCATATATATATAATATAAATATTCCAAATGATATGAACGTAACTTCGGCTGGAAAGAAACAGTAGACTCTTACATTCTCCTATTGTTCTCACTTGGTAAATAACTTCAAGCCCCCAGGGACTGCCTCTTAGACAACACCTTCATCTGAGATGCCAACGGCCTAACTGTAACTTATTTTTACCGGGTAATTAGCTGGTAGGTTATTTTTACCTTCCAGGCTGTAATGTTTTGAAATCAAAGGGTGTCTCTTTCATTGTATATCCCACATGACCAGCAAAGTACTAGGTACACAAATTTTAACTGACTGGAAAAAAAGGGAGAGAAAGAGAGAGAAAGGAAAGAAAAGATGGAAATGGGATAGAAAGCTCTGGGTGGTCTTTTTCTAGCGCCCAAGGCCCATGAGATATAAATCTCCACCAAAATAAAATCGAACGTTGAGGAAGAGTGACAATACAATGGGAAGATTTCAGTGGTTCCAGAATTTTGTTCATTCTTTAGTGACACAGGGGGCGGAGAAAGAAAATATGAGATCAGGGCCAATAAGTTCCCTCACAGATTAAAAGAAGAACCGAACTATTTAGGAAAAGAGAATCTGCAGGGTAGTTTCTTCCTCTGCCATGCGCATCTTCCCAGCTCACAGAGGGACCTTCCAACGCACCATCTCCCTTTATTTATATTTCTCTCCTCACTGGGGCTTTAGGTTTGGAGAACTGATGGCGTCAATGTGTGACACAAACTCCAAAAACAAATTCTCATCCAGTTTCCCAGTCCCATCTGAGAGAAAATGTCCTCTCTGAATGTGTTAGTACCCGCCTTGCTAAAGAGTAGCCACTTCTCTTCCTTTTAAAAACACAACACAACACAACACAACAAAATAAAAACAGAAAACAGGCACCAAGCTGAGGTGGCAAGATGGGTCAGTGTATACAGTATATGTGTAAGAGACAAATTTGATTAAGCCCTCATAAAACAGTGGATTCAACTCAGGAACATCAGATATCATAGTTACGAGAGCCACCAGCGTGGGGTGGCCGCTCTGTAAGGACAGATTTTAGTCACCCTGGAATATGGCCTTGTGCTTCATGCAAACAGGATGGCGGTGAAGGGCTGAGGTAAAAACTCTTAGGTCCTTGTTTGGGGTCATTTTTTTCCAGGACCAATGATCAGAGAACCTAGTCGAATGATTGTAGAAAAGTGGACCTCTGTGTTTTGCCTTTTGTATAAGAGCTGATGCAGATTGATTTTCTTTACTTTTAATTAAACTATTTAATATACTGTGACCAGTGTAGTCACAAGGAAATCTGTTTTCATTAAACATTGACTGATTACATGCACAAAAAATTTTGCTATATATAAGTTATATTTTCTTTAAGCTCTGAGGATATAACATGTAAACACAAGGAATTACAATACATTTCTGGATAATGTATACAGAAATGGATCCTAATTATAATACAAACTAGATCTAGGCACTACAGTGAGTCAGAATGAAGGCACAAGAGAATTCAAAGGAGAAATCTGTAGGTTTCAGTTTAGAAATGCAAATTCAAGTTCATGTTAAATATGACATTTGAGTTAGGGAGAAAGAAGAGTTTGCATTACTTCTTAGAAAAAAAAAAAAAGAAGAAGAAGATATTCCAGACAAAAAGAATAGCAGGAGAAAAATCACACAGACAGAAAAATTTCCCTTTAAGTTCAAAATAGCTTGTAGTTCAGTCTGACTAGTGACTGTGCTATATAATAGCAAATCATGAGGAAGCCATTTCAATGGGTTGCTGGGTTCAGAGCATGCAAAAATGACTAATGCATATGGGCCTCGTCCTACAGGCAATGGGGAGACATTAAATATTTTTGAACAGGGAAGTGCTATAACAGGTGCTGGTCTTCAGGAAATTAATCTGGCAGCCAGCCCCGAGGACTCAGACTCAGACTCAGACTAGAGAGAGATGAGAGGCAGAGAAAACAGGCAGCAGCTACTGCGGCTTCCCAGAGTTTCTGGAAAAAGGAAGGAGAGTAGTTAGTAGATGAAAGAGAGACATTTTGGTTGAAGAATAAATGACATTTTTCTGGTGAATGAAGGTGGGACTAAAAGAGAAAATCATCAACATGATGACTAGCAAACAACTAAACTGCCATTGAAAAGTATTTTTTGTTAAGAAGCAACAGATTCTTTCAAAAGAAATGTAATGTTCCTGAGAGATAAAAAAAGATGCATTATGATGCTGAGAAACTTGATACAAAGGTCAAATGAGAGACTTTGAAATTACTGCTTTTAAACAAGGAATTAAGAGCCCTACTTGCCATGTTTCTGCCCTTTATCCTGACGTGGGAAAAACAGACATCGTATTGCATAAATTTTCCTAAGACTGGCTGGGGTGTTTTGGGAAAGGAATGTGATTTCTCCCTCCTCTTCATGTACAAATTCTCCACAAATTTACCCAAATGACTCCTGGATGAAGATACTCGTCAGTTTTTTAGTTTTGAGTTCCATGTTTGGGTCGGTCAGTCAGCTGCTTCCCAGCGGGTGATGGAGACCCAGTCTAGGTAAAAGCCTTTGGAAAGCATAGAGAATATCACGCCCCCCTATTTTTATCCACAATCTTTTTCTCCCACATATTGCTGCCCAGCTGCCCACCGACACCACGTCCTCTCGTGCAGGCCTCCGACCAGCCAGGTCCCTTCCTGCAGGTCCCTCCTGGGGACAGTGTTCCCCTGGAGGCATCTGGTGATCTGGAGTGTCCCTAAGTACAGGTTTCTGTCACCATTCTAGGGCTCCTCCAGACTTTGGGGACCCCGCCTCCTGCACAGCGAGAACAGTTACGAGGAAAGCCAATCAACCCTAACAACTTACAATTAAAACAAAGAGAGAATGAAAAAAATATATCCCCAAACGCTGAAACTAGTTATTGCTGCGTGTGAAGGAGGAGAATGTGGAATGCATAACGGCGTGTGTGTGTGTGTGTGTGTGTGTGTGTGTGTGTGTGTGTGTGTCTGCCTGCTGTGGGAGCTATAGAAAAATTCAAAGGCATAAACTTAAAAAATCAAACAAACTAGTTTAAAAATGTACAAGAGCAGTTGAGAAAGCGTGAAGATCAGGCAGTATTGATACGATGACATGGTGCAGGGATCAAACTCACAGCTCTTCTAGTTCTTACTGACTGGAGTAAGGCAAGTTACTTAAGAGTTCTGTTCCGTCACCTACAAACAGGGAGGACAGCAGCATGATTGGCCCATCATGTGGGAGGCAGATAATGTCAGGTAACGCACATCTTTCTCCTGAAGACACAGGCTTATGCATCGTGTCATGGCGGATCGTGCTAATTTCCCCTTTCTGTGTCTCCCTCCTCCTACCCCTCTGCATCTCACTGGTTTCGAGTCTTGTACTCACACATTCTCCCCTATACTGAATGTGGGTGACACAATCAGGGCTGTCCCAGTCTTGTGAAATTTTCCACCATCCAACAGCTAATTAGCTCCTAAGGGATTTCTTTCCCACAACTAAATTATTTGGCCGAGGATTATGATATTATTTTTCTTTAGAAAATAATTCACGATAGATCCTCAATCAAAATAACTAAGCTATAAGGGTACATTTTATACAGTTTATATTTTAAAATCAAATTAGTCTACATTTATCCTTGTCACCACCCAGTATTTTCCTGTGTGCATATTTGATATGCACACGTTTGTAATATTGTGAAATTTCTAATCCATGGTTAACCTGAAAACTATGCTATGTATACTTTATCCATTTGTCTCTGTGTTAGGTGTTGCAGAGACTGCAAGAAAAATCTAGAGTTGGGACTTCCTTCTTTTCACCTGTCCTACCATCTGCCTCTCTATTTAGAGCTGTCCTGTCTCCCACCAAATATCTAATAAATTTTTTTTAAAAAACCTGTTTGTTATGGTCTTTCTCATCTTTTCAATATGTATTCAAACACAAACAAATGCACTGACTTGTATATGAGGTTATTTTTTGTTGTTGTGTTATAACTGAGGATATACTCTATGTGTACTTTAGCATCTCTTGTTTTCTCAATACCTATGGTCCCCCCCTCCTGGGCCAGCTGGTTTAGTTCTGACGCATTGTTTGAAATGATTGTTTAATCTTCTGTTGTCTGAATGAGTCACATTTATTTTAAAAATTTATGAATAAACTCTTATCATTTTCAATTTTTTTTATCTCTATGAATAACGATGTAGTAAATATTCTTAGCAATATCATCCATATAGTCTGGACTTTCCTTTCCATGGAAGTATTAAAATGAGAGGGAACCTGGACAAAATAATATGATTGTTCTAGGGAAAGATATTTAAATTAAAAAAAAAAGTATTTTATGGAAAAATATTTAGGATGAACTGGTAGATGTACCAGTTAAAGGAGGAAACATTGGTAAGGTGAGTAGTTGTTTCAGGAGAAGCCAACAGAGGAGCTCACCCTCAAGCTATTCGAGCTTAGTTACTGAGATACTGAACTCGAAGATGTGGGGGAGGGAAGACTCTCCCCCTTTCTCTCTTGGTTCTCATAGCTGGTTGAATAATTAGAATAATTAGGAGAAAATCAAATGTAATACATATGCACAGGGGATCACACAAGCATGAGATTTCCAAACAGTAAGGCAAAATGAGCAAATATGTCTTAAGGGGAAGGAAGCAAGGACTTAGGACTTTGAAAGAAGCGAGGTGATTCACATGGAGATGAAGAGAGCTCGTGATTAGTGGACAAGCATTTGCTGGACCTTCAGAGACAGTGGCCCACAGAGAGGACTTGATCAAAGGGACCTTGCTAGTTTCTCCCCTGTCACGCCAAGTTCATATTATACTATAATTATCTGAGGTGATTGCTGACTTTTGGTCTCTATACTTGTGTTTCCATTTGGGCTAAATGGTGGCTTTTGTCATTTCTGGCAATATCTTGGTCCTCACTGACTTTGTCCCTGTGCCCGAGAAGTCAGTAAAGCTAAAGAACGTGTAACTGAATTAGGCCCACTACCCTCCGCCATGCAAGGTGACCATCCACAGGTACTAGATATTAGGGCACGATATCTTTGGAGGCCATTATTCAGCTGACCACAGAGCCCAATATACAGCTTCATATGAGACTGGAAAGAGAGAGTGAATTCCCAACAAAAGCTATCTGCTAATACAGAGAAAAACAACATGGAGTTCCATAAGGAGCAGGAGAAAGGTTGAGTTTCCGGCCTACAGAAGACAATACAGAAACACATCCGGGCCCTGCATGCCATGAAATATACAGAATAAACTTAAATCACATTTAGACCCCTTAGTTGTTGTACTTTTAGGAAAACACTGTTACACGTGTCAGATTTCAAAGCCAGAGTTATAAGTTCTTACTTCCGATTACCTTTTCAATATTATTGATAATTATTTATTGAACAAACTGCAAGCACTGTGAAGCACACAGTTATATGACCCCAATCTGAATATACGCGAAGGTACAACCTTAATGAAATTAGATTTAAATCATCACCGAATGGATGGGCGCTCATTTTCTGGAAAGCACAAAGGAAGAACTAATTTAGTATTGCTCTGGTCCCCCTCTCCATTCCCTATGATAACACATGGCATTTATCCACCATGGAACTGGGGAGTATTCTTTCCCGTTCCCCCAATTAGAATAGTCTCTTCCAATACCCCTTCTAACACCAAATCTCATAACATTTTCCTCCTGATTATTTCTAGAATTACTCCGCATACACCCATGTAAACTGCCACTATTTTTCCCCTAGACACTGGAAAACACTAGCACATCTGTTTTTAGCTCTGTCAGGCTGAGTTTCTGCAAGCTAAGTCTCACCGAGGGCCTCTCTATGTAATCACTTTCTTTGCTCTAAAAGACCCAAATGTAAACGTATCCTACCAGGCCCTTAAGGATCTGGCCCCCGTGGCCTGCATTAGTGGCATCCCGATGTGTGAAACAGTTCTTATTTTTGTCCCCTAGACACACACAAGGCAAGTTAAAGGCCTTGACCTCCTGTCTTTCACTTCCTCTTCCTGGAATGGCTTTTATCTCTTTTTTCTCTGGTTAATTCCTATTCTTCTTTTAGAACTTAGCTCAATTATCACTCATCAGAGACATCAGTCCTCTAATCCTTCACCTTGCCAAAGTAGGTTTCATAGCCTCAAAGTGCCCTTCCTCTCTCATGCATAGCATTATCAATGATTAAGTTTAAATAACGCATTTTGTAATTAATGGTTTGATTTCTTATATACATATTAGTCTGTAAGCTCTGTGATACAAAACCTATCATCATTTTATGTCAGAATTTTATCTTCAGTGCCTCAGAGACATTTGAGCAAGAGTAAATATTTTTTTGAAAGATCAAATAACTCAAAGGATAATTAAAACTATTCTAAGGAGAGTGAGAAATAAATAACTAAAACATTTCTAGTCCAAGTAACAGTTGTCATTTGAGGCATCAGAGTGAAGAGGCAAATAAGCCTAGTTATGAAGAATAAGATGAGAAATGTTGCTCCTAGGGAGGTACCACACAATGGGGAAGCATGGGCCACAGGGTACAGTAGAAGGAGGAAACTCAGGGGGCCTAGATTTTACACAGGTTTGTCAATGTAGACATGTGTGACTTTGAGATTCAGGCTTAGAAAATCAATGAAGACTCTGCTCCAGAGACTTCTTTAGCCAATAACTTTTCAGCATAGCTAATTCCAGTGGAATACAAAAGGGTTCAAACTAGAAACAAAAGATAATTTCTTGTACCATCTTTCATTTGAGGTGAGGGAATTGAGAAAGAAAAAAATGATTTGATTGAAGAAAAATAGCCATGTAGTGGCAAGAGGATGGATCAGATCCATCTTAAATGCAGTAGTAACACCTCTTTAAAATCTTTGAGCATCCTATAAGATGTGATTGAGTTATAAAATTAATGGTTTATAAACCTATTATTGCATTAAATGAAACATCTACTAGCACAGTTAAAGTAGTTATTTCCTGATCTCGTCTGAGCTTATTTACCAAAGAACAGTTGAGTGCATTTCTAATCCAGTACAAATTCAAATGCAAAATGATCATTTGGTCCATTAAAAAAAAAAAGTTGTTGGCTTTCCAAATATACATTATTGTTTCACTTAGGTTCCAGTAAGAAAAATTCTAGCAAGGTTTGCTGCTGTTTCTTTTGTATATATTTTTAATGGTTATATTTAAATAAAATCAAATATGTTTAAATGTTTTAGAGTTATACTTTTGGGGAAAAAAAAGTTTCTCTAAATCTTAGTAGTGTAGATTGATGAGAGAATTAAAGATAAACTTTATTTTTTCTAATTGACACTTTTTTTCTAATATAGTTCCAGAGGCATAAATTAGAGGAAGTATTAAATAGTAAGTCAGTTGTTACACCCATTCTGCAATGCATGTAGAGAAGTATTTAAAGACACTTGTAATAAAGATGTTTCTAAGAACAATTAAAAAACAAGTCAACTGTCAATGATTGTTTGTGAGTCTGCCTACTGTTATCTATAAAGGAATCACTGAAAAAAAAAAGAAAAAAGAAAGAAAAAAAAGAAAATGCCTACCAATATCTAAGCAATAATTAGCATAAATTATAAAATATTAAAACTATCAATAGAAAAAATAAAATACAGTAATAGTATTCTTGTAGTAAAATCAATAGCCTTAGAATGAAAGTTGTAATTTTATCATTTAAACTGTAATCTCAAATTGTGATAAAAAATTTTACGATAATTATAATAAATACCATTCCCTTTCAGAATTTTAATACAAAAATGTTAATCTAAATTATTTTATAGTAAAGAAATTCTGGTACTTTTATTTTCATGTTTATAAAATAATGAATACAAACATCAAATGTAAAACTAAAAATTAAAAATAATTTAGAAGAGAAGCAAATGATTAAATCAGTAAAAATGAAATAACTTTGTTTACTTTACATTAAATTTGTGATAAAGTACCAAAGGTTGAATACCTACCATGTGAAGTTACTATTTCTTGTATAAACTTACATTTAAATTATAAATAATAATATGCATATTGTAAATAAAATATACACATATTATAATAAAAATATAATTTTCTTAGTAATAATAAATCAGAACATTTTGCCATGAAAAATGTGCATATCAAAGTCGATGCATATACCCCTTATTAAGTAAAAAAAGAAAAATTCTATTAAATTGGAAGAGCTTTATCCCTAGATGAGAAAGCTGCAATTCAACAATGATGAAAAAGAATAAATCATATGCGTAAGGTATTCATTTAATATAATGTTCACTTTCAAAAACGAAGACACTCCAATAAAACTGTCCAATGAAACAAGCCTGGAAGGGCTGTGACCTTCCATTCTCTATAGTTAATGTGCTCATAATTATGTAATAGCAAGATTTGTGTTGAATATGATAAATGTAAGTAATAAAAATGGGTTTGTTTTTAAAATTTTAGAATCAGAAACTTGGTTTCATAACAATTAATTTTATCTTTACTTAAGGCTGTCTTTGGCAGTCTCTCTCTCAGTACACTTGATTATTAATTTACTTTGAAGTACACTTGATTATTAATTTTCAACCAAACTTGAAGTGCATTTGATTAATTTTGAGCCAAACTGTAAAGTCCTTGAAGTTCAAAGTGTGTGAGAATTTGCAGAGTTCGAAGTGTTACCCACCTACAGAGCATGGCAATTTGTTTAGATTGGAGGATAAAAATCCATTCTGATAATGATGTCTTAAGAGACAAATATCTGTCACTAAGAATTGAAATTTATTATAGCATAAGACCTTATACTTATGCCAGCCATAATATAGCATATTTTTGTAAGTTTTGTTTACCTCTCCTACTACTCTATGAATTCCTCATCAGTAGTAAATGTCCACTTCCCAGAGGTGAGCACAAGTCTGGCATATGTTAGATCCTTTGAAATATGTATTAAATTAAGAATCTGGTCAAGTGGCATACAAAGCAGATGCTGTGCCAGCCTCCTCTCATGACCACATCAAAATTACAACTAAACTACAGAACAACCATCACTGAGAGTCACCTGAAGTCTAGCTGAACAGAGGTCTTACAACTGCGGACACACAGAAGAGGCCATCTCAAGACTGATAGGAGGGGTTGGAGACATGGAACAGGAAGATCCCACACCCTTATATGGCAGTTGAGAATTGAGAGAGACTTCTTGGCTGCAGAGGCAGCTCCCCCTCACCCCTCCGGGAGGAGTGAGGGGTCCCAGCCCCATAATGGGCTCCCCAGCCCAGGGTTTCAGTGCCAGTAAGAAGTTCACACTACTTCTGGCTGTGAAAACCAGCAGATGTTGTGGCTGAGTGAGACGAAGGGTGACTGAGGTCCTAGACTTACCACCAACGGAGTCACTCGCTCTGAGCTCCGGCACTGGGGCAGCTGCTCGAAACTTCCAGGGACACATGAGGAGAATCTGAATTGTCAGGCTTCAGGACGAGAACTAGAGGAGAAGCTTTCTCCCGGACAGAAGTGCTGGCAGAAGCCATTGGTTCTTTGTTGAGCCCTCCCATCTCCTGGCATGCAGACACAGGTGGCCACCATATCTGAGTCTCCATTCACCTTGTTAATATAGGTTGCCCTGCCCAGGTGACTCTCTGAAAACCCTCCCCTCCCAACATGCAGGCCCATCCAAGCCGCCTCCAGTGGCTTTTCCATACAAACGGCCTATCTCAGCTCATGCTGTAGACTTTTCTAAAATC
Organism: Macroglossus sobrinus; assembly: GCA_004027375.1. Classification (NCBI taxonomy): domain Eukaryota; kingdom Metazoa; phylum Chordata; class Mammalia; order Chiroptera; family Pteropodidae; genus Macroglossus; species Macroglossus sobrinus. Next base: position 198,807 of record PVKZ01002452.1, read on the forward strand.
TCTCAAAGGCTCACAAAACCCAAATAAGCAGCATCTGGCCTTGGCATGCCCTATGCCTCTTGTTGAGCAGCCCCAAGACTGGCATTATTGGCAGCTGGCCTCCATTCCTGGCTTGGTCTCTTGAGCCACCTATAAGCCAGCACAGGTGGTGGACATTTGGGAATTGCTTGGTGAATCTTGCCAGGTGGCCCCAGGCAGTGCATGGGCTGTGGCTGAACTTGGTCTGTAGCTGGGCTCCTCCCAGGAGGCCCTTGGGCCAGCACACACAGTGGCTACTTCAACCAGTGCCAGAGTCAGAGCACCACTCAGGGCTGCATCTGAGGAGGACACATCCAAAGGACAGACTGGGCAAGCACCAGAGCCCTGCTAAAGTGAATCCTGCTCTGTAGGGCCAGCCCCTCATGGGCCAGTCCTCATGACAAATCAGTCCAAGGGTCAATCTCTCTCATCGACGTGCAAAGAGCAACCAAGGCTCAACTATAAAAGAAGGTCACACACAACCCATGCAAAAGACACACCTTGGGCACCTGGCTCAGGTGTCCAGGGAAGACTGGGCCACTGGGCCCCATACTACACCTACTACATAAAGCCACTCTACCAGGAAGACTTAGAAGCCCTACCTAATAAATAGAAAAAAAAAAAAAAAACACAGGGAGGCAGCCAAAATGGGGAGACAAAGAAAAATGTCCTACATGAAAGGACAGAACAAAGCTCCAGAAAAAGAACTGAATAAAATGGATACAAGCAATCTACTAGATGCAGTGTTTAAAATACTGGTAATAAGGATGCTCAACAAACTTAGGGGAAGAGTAGGTGAACTCAACGAGAACTTTAAGAAAGAGATAGAAAACATAAAAATGAAGATGGAAAAGAGAACCAGTCAGAAAAAAACAACACAATATCTTTGATGAAAAGAATATTAGAGGGAATCAACAGATTGGATAAAGTGGAGGTCTGAATCAGAAATATAAATGATAGGGTAGTGGAGGACACCCAATCAGAACAACAACAATAAAAAAAGAATCCAAAAAAATGAGGATGGTATAAGGGGCCTCTGGGATAACTTCAAATGTAACAACATTAGCATCATAGGGGTACCAGAAGGAGCAGAGAGGAAGCAGTTAAAAACCTATTTGAAGAAATAATGCAAAAAACTTCCCTAACCTGGTGAGGAAAATAGACATACAACTCCAGGAAGCTCAGAGAGTCGCAAACAAAGAGGCCCATACCAAGACACATCATAATTAAAATGCCAAAGGTTAAAGACAAAGAGAGAATCTTAAAAGCATCAAGAGAAAAGCAATTAGTTATTTACAAGGGAGCTTTTATAAGACTGTCAGCCATTTTCTCAACAGAAATTTTGCAGAAGGGGTTGGCACAAAATATTCAAAGCAATGAAAAGCAAGGACATACAATTAAGATTATTCTACCCAGCAAAGCTATCATTTAGAATCAAAGGAAAGATAAAGAGCTATGAAATATTTACATCTGCAACAACATGGATGGACCTAGACGGTATTATGCTGAGTCAAGTAAGTCAGAGGGAGAAAGACAAATGCCATATGATTTCTCTTACACATGGATCTTAAAGAACAAAATAAACAAATACAACAGAAACTCATAGAAACACAGAGAATTTTGAGAGTTATATGGGAAGGGTTGGGGGATGTAAGTGCAAAAGAAGAAAAGAATTAAGGAGTACAAACTGGTAGTTACAAAATAGTAATGGAGATATAAAGTATAGCATAAGGACTATAGTCAATGATATTGTAATAACTATATATGGTGTCAGATGGGCACTAGATTTATTAGGGTGATCACTTTATAAGTTTTATAAATGTCTAATCGCTATGATGTACATCTGAAACTAATGTAATATTGTATGTCAACTATAATTGGAAAATAAAAAAATTGTTAAAAAGTAAAAAATTAAAAAATATAACGTATATTAAATTGAATTGAATTAAGTTAATTTGAGTTGATTTTGAAGTACTAGTAATTTTAACATGCTATTCTAACAGAAAAACTTCATAAAGGTCGAGGTGGGAAAGGCAATGGTTATAAAAAGCAGTTGGGTATCAGAACTGGCTTACGAGATGGGACGTGCCAGGGGTTAGGGAGAACTCATATCAGGAACAAGAAACAAGCAAAGATAAAGTTAAGATTGAACTAGGACTTGACATAGAGGCAAATTTCCATAGTTTTTACAGTGGACTTCATCCAATCCCTAAACTGAGGAGGGAAGTGATACCAGATTCTGTAGGTGGGCTTGAGCTTGAAATATGATTCGAATGGCTCCATCTTGATAAAGGACACAAAGTGAGATAAGGAATCTAAGAATACACATGAAGAAGCACGTTTTTCTGACTTAGCTCTTTGGTTTTACTTCTAGCAGATGCGGCATGACACGGTATAAATAAGAAAAGATAACTATTCTAAATTTTCCAGCAGAAAAACTTCAATATAAAGTATTGTTTACGTAGTATCCTAGAAGAGCTTAAACCTCAAATTAGAGACAAGGAGGTGACCTAGAGATTAACAAAAGCAAGAAGCCACTGCCATCCCTGAGTGGAAAAAAAAAACAAAACTTTTCCTGAAATTTAGGGAGTGGTTCTAATGTTATCAGAACCGAGACGAAGTTAGAATTAGGGGACTCTGTCCATCAAAACTTGGAACAGGAAGGAGAAGCAACTGGTCCCTGACATGCAGCTCAGGACAGAGTGGGAGCTGGTCTCCCCCATCCCATGGTCTTCTGTGTTACTTTTGACTATACTTAGCCATGGGAGCCTGGGCAGCATAACTGCAAAGGCACAGCCCTGCTACAACACAAAACAAACAAAGAAACAAACAAACAAACTCAAAGAAACAAACAAACAAAAACAGCGAGAAGAAAAGACTGTATTTGTGAACAAAAAGGCCAAGATCGTACATAGCCACTATATTTTCTACGTAGGTTCTACCCTCACTATTGTCTACATATAAACTCTTGTCTAAGAGCCTCATAATTCCATATATCACAATGCACGTGATGCAGTTCAAGAGAGAATGTGAATATTCTTTCAACAAATGGTTCTGAGATAATGTGATAGCCACATGCAAAAGACTGAATTTAGATCCCTACCTCACATTGCACATGAAAATTGAGTCAAAGTGGATCACTGACTTAAACCTAAGGGCTGGAATCACACAATTCTTAAAAGAAAGCAGAACAAATCTCTGTGGCCTTAAGTCAGATGGTGGTTTCCTGGAAATTGCACCAAAAGTCAGAAGCAAAGAAAAAAAGTATGTAACTTTGCTTCATTAAAACAAAACAAAACAAAAAACAAAACAAAACAAAAAAATGTCTCTAAGAATATCATCCAAAAAGTACAAAGATAGCACACAGAAGAAAAGAAAATATTTCTAAATCATATATCTTCTAAGGGACCTGTATCTGGAATATATAAAGGACTCTTACAACTACTCAGTCATAGGAAGACAAATAACCTAATTAAAACATGGGCAAAGCATTTGGAGAGACAGTTGTCTAACACAATATAAAATGTATAAGCTCGATGTACAATAAGCACATGGAAAGATGCTCCATATCATTAGTCATTAGGGAAATGCAAAGTAAAACCACTTCATACCCACTAGGATGGCTAACATCCAAAAGACAGTCAATAACATGTGTTAGCAAGGAAATGGAGAAATTGGAACCCTCATACATTCCTGGTGAGAATATGAAATCATTCAGAGGTTTTTGAAAAAAAATGACATTTATTCAAAATTTTAAACTAGAGTTACCCTAAGATCCAGCAGTTCTACTTCCAGTTATATATATTCCCAAGAGAACTGAAAATTACGTCCACACAAAAGTTCTTATGTGAATGTTCATAGCAGTACTATTTATAATAGCCAAAACTGTCCATCAACTAAGGAATAAACAAAATGTGACTTATTCATACAACGGAGTATTATTCAGCCATAAAAATAAATGAGGCATTGATACATGCTATAATGTGGATACACATTGAAAATACTATGCTGAGTGAAAGAAGTTAGTTAAAAGGCACACATACTGTGTGATCCCATTTATACACAGTAGAAAATCGGCAAGTCCATAGAGATTATCTAAAGCTGGGCGAGAGAAAGTGCTGAATGGGAATAGGGCTTGGGGAATAACTACCAGTGGCTATGAGCTCTCTTTTAGGGTGCTGAAATGATAGATTATAGTGATAGCACACAACACTGTGACTATAAAGCTACTGAAAAATCACTAAATTGGATACTTTATAAGGAGAATTTTATGGTATATGAATTATATCCTAATTTAGCTATTAAAAAGAGGCCATTGGACCTTTTCAAATGAACAAAACATAGATCTTTTGCATCCCTTCCATCAAAAAGGTATTGTTCATGACCTAAAATAGCTAAGATCATATTTTGAAAACTGGCAAAAGCACGTTAAAATGAAATATTTGATTTTTTCACCACTATGCATTGCATATGAAGATATACACAACCAGGATGGGTTTGTTTAAATCCTCACCTATGATGCTGTTATAGAAATCAACCAGATTTATGGGGAGGAAAATGAATGTTTGCTTGTGTCTGTCTCTTCATATTGCTATGCACCGTCCCTTAATCAGATGCCTATCTCCATTTATTTTTATATCCCCTCTCTTCATTTTCTTCATGGTTAAATTGCATGATATGTGTTGTTCTGCTTCAGGAAGAACCATCTGTTGTGTAATTATCACCAGGGGCTAACCATTATCTCAAGGTGCAGAAATTCAGCATTACAGGTAATATAAATGTATAATTTATCACGCCTACATACCTAATTGAAAACTCAAATGTATCTACCTGGAACCATATTTAATCAAGAATCCTGTGCTTTGAGAAATAGCATTTTCCTCTCACATTTGTGAGCAAAATAACTTTTAAAATGTAAAATATATTGAGCAAAATTTTTGAAATGCAGGATTTGTTGGCTTTGAAACAATTGCACTCAAGAGAAATTAAAGGCAGAAAAATAACGTCTATGTAAAAACAGGAAATGTGTGACTTTGAAGCTTTATTACTGTTGGAACATAGAAAGGGCAATTATAATAATACGTGACAATTAGAACATAGGCAGCAATCCTTGCCATAATGTTATTTTTTTTTTCCTTTCTGAACAACTGCATAAGCTAGAGGGGAAAAAAAAATAAAGTTAATAGTTAACTACTGAAGATATTTTCTGTTATATTATATTCTAGTTTTAGTCTTTAGAAACAGATTTTTGTGTCTAGTAGGCAAATTGTGAGTTAATAGAAATGTTTAATTTTCATTAGAGAAACTCAGGTAGATATATGAGCTTTTATTTACAAAATATAAAATGAAAATAAATTATATTCCTTTTCATCTGGTACACTGCCTTGAAATATTCCTGTTCCTCCAATGACATGGTTTCCAAAATTCATAAGTTCTGTAAAATTAACATTTGCATGCTGACTCTAATTTCTATTCTTATCAATTACTAAAATATACACTAAGTAAAATTCTTTCCAAGTTTTATGCTGTGACAGGTAATGTACGCAATAGAAATATATATGTGGTCCGCTCTTGGGCTGTTCCAGAACTCTGAGAACTATGGTTGAGTTAGACACATCTGGTTCAGGTGTGCTAATACCTTTAGCATTCCTTGAAGAAACTCTTCAACACCAGAATTTGCCTAGATAATAACAGGTTTAGTTGAGACATGCTCTACATTCTTTGTCATCAAGGAAATGTAAATTAAAACAAGAAGATATCTTTAATGCACCCCTTAGAATGGCCAAAATCTGAAACATGGACAACAAAAAACGCTGGTGGGGATGTGGAGCATTGGGAACTCTCATTCGTTGCTGATGGAAGGGCAAAATGGCACAGTTGGTCACCTTGGACCTTAGAGTTTGTCCATTTCTTACAAAACTACAAAACTAAAAGCACTTTTACTGTATATGATCCAGGAACTGCACTCTTTCTTTTATACTCAAAGGAGCCAAAAACTTATGTCCATGCAAAAACCTGTTTATGGATGTTTATAGCAGCTTTATTCATAATTGCCAAAGCTTGGAAGCAACCAACTAGATGCTCTCAAATGAGAACTGGACGTGGGAGGGGGCAGCAGGGTGCGATGGCACAGATGGGTGGGTTGATCTTTGGGCAAGCACAGCGCTGCCATGTCCAGTTCTTTAGAAACTGTGGCAGAGCTTCAAACGTTCCGTCTGTATCCTCGTCAACGCCAAGCGATTTTTTTTCTAGAACGGTCTCACCACGTGGCTGGGCGTAGCTCCTGGCTCCGTCGTTCTGGACCAGATAGAACTAAGCCTGTTTTTTGCCCCTCCTGAAAATTTTGGGAATTCCCCAATTTCTTTCCGTAAAAACTTCTGTTTTGAATCTTGCTAGAGTCGATTCTGCTGTTTCCAACTACAAATACTAAATGGAAAGACCAAATGTTCTTAGTTACTGGAAATTCTCAGTGTCTTTGCTGTTCAGCAGATGCGCCTCATGGCTGCGTCAAGCTGTAGTTGTAAGTTCTAAGTGCTTCTCTCCTTAAAACACAGTGTAAGTGGGATTCTCACTCTGTCATCGGGGGCTGCTCATGGATGCTCATGGCCAGGGAACAGCTTCTTGGTATTTGGAGTTGCCTGGAGTTTCTGCTTTGCATGTTTCCCGGCAGTCTGTCACCTCCCTGAATAACTCCACTTGTTTCTTTGTGTTGCTTATCATCCTCACTTCAGTTCCCTCAGGATTGTCCTTGAGTGGTACTTCATTGGTGGGATGATTTTAGAGGGTTTCTTTTCTTTTTTTTTTTCTTTCAGGAACAGCTTCTAAAAATAGACCTGACCTTGACTTTGTGTGGAGCAGAAGTCCATGCACTCTGGATTACTTCCTACGTATCTGAATGGCTCATTCCCCCTCCATCCTTGCCTGAAGCAACTGAGAATTTACTATTTAATCAATTGACATCCTTTTTTTTGTTGCACTGTGCAATTTCAGAATTGAATCTTCTTTACTGAAAAATTGGAAATATATGGCATTTGGAAGAATGCATTGCAAATCAAATTTTAGAAATGTTGACAGTGATGTTAGATAGTAACTGGTTAATCATATCTTTGACACTGATTTTGAGAATGTGAGGAAGAAAATAACCAACATCAAGAAACCAAAAAGTAGCAAGAGGATAGATAGGCCAAGAGCAGGGAGCGGTGGCCTTATATTACTTAAAAAAGACAGGAGAATTTAAATGACTTAATTTAATACTCTAACAGAGCCATTGTACTAAAGTGTTGGAAGATAAATTTATATTTTAAAGGCTTTATGCATGGGTGGGGAAAATAGAGGCAGTGGATACAGAACACTAATTTTAGGATTTTTTTGGTGAATCAATAAATAGAAATAAAATGATGATTCTAGTAAGATATTTAACTGAAGTGCAAGACCTGAAAAAAAACAAATATATATCTGACATTGAAGCAGCCACTGATGTTATAAAAATGCAGAATTTTCTCTTTAAGATAAATTAAAATTATTCTATTATAACAAAACTATTAATAGGATTGTAATTTATTGATCTTCCTCTGGTGAATACTAGCCATTTTTTGTTCACCAGTATATGCTATGGCAAAGAGTCATAATAGTAAGAAGATTTCATTACCAAGTAAGTGGTCTGTTTATTAAGTAAATAAGTATTATGGGATGTAGAAAAATAAAAATAAAATAAGTTCTAAGGGCAAAATGCATTAAAATGTTTGGAAACGCTGTGTCTCCCTAATAAAGAGTAGTCTCAGACCGTCCATATTTGCCTCCTGGCTCAATAAATAAACAAGTAAGATGGAATGCCTCCCAGAATTTAAATTTGTCATCATGTTTTTTTTCTTTGCAAAATAATCCAATAATAGAAGGTTACAAGCCCTTGTATTTCATTAAAAAATGCTAACATTGTAAATGTGTATGGTCATATTTTTATTTTCTTATGACTTTTGTCTTTTATGAAATTATATATTTCTTTAGGATAAAATGGCACTTCTATTCCAGAGCAGATATAAAGCTCTTTGCTTAGAATAAGTGAGCGGTAATAAAAGCATGAATTAGGGCAGCGACAGAGAGAGAAGGGGATTCGTTTTAGCAATAGGTGGTATAATTGGTAGGACTTTGTGATAGTTTCGGCAAAGCCAGCAAATGTCAAGTCTTCCTAAGTTTAGACGAGAACAAAAGGAACAATTTAGGCAGTAACCAAATTGAAAACAAGAAGCAAAGAGATGCGATTTTTTTGTGAATGACTCTGTGCTTACATGCCCAGGTTACAGAGGGCACTGTTCAAGGTAAAATGACAGCCATGGTTAATGGAGGCTCCTCCTCAGTATCTCACTGAATACTTACCAAATGCCATATTAGGGAAGTTACAGTTTTATCACAGTTTTATCACAACTGAGGAGACAGAAGCACAAGGTTCTTAGTAACAGGCCCAAGTTCATACAGCTAGTAGTGATGGAGGCTGACTCTGAATCCAGGTCCTGAGCAAACTCATTGCAATGTCCCACCAGAGACAGCAGATAACTAAGAAGTCCCAGAGGTGATGTGAATGAGCAGGAGCACAGATAATGGTTGATCCTGAAATGGAGATTATCTGAGACCAGAAGAAATGACAGAAAGGCAGATGAAGAAAGGGTTTTAAAAGAGATCAGATGAGAATTTAAAATATTCCATGGAGGAGAAAGCAAGGCTGTCCACCAGTTCTAATACAGGATGACTATTAGGGAGTCACCCCTAAAACAGTTGAGTATGTGAGAAAAGCATGGTAACTTACATCATATTTCTAATGATTTCACTGTACAAGACCTGAAAAAATCATTACAAAATGACCATATGGTCATATTGCTCTATATAAAAAGTAGAAAAAATGAAGACTCTTTTTTTTTCAAAAAAAATATTCAGGCATGTTCAGAATAACAGATGGATTACCTACTTCTGAGTTACATTATGTAAATTTGATTTTTAAAATCTCATAAAACAAAAATCAGGTTTTAAAGAATACAAAACAAACATAAGAATTAAATTATACTTTCATGTTCTAAGAAGTAAATCTAAGTAACTACAGGGACATTTATCTTTATTATTAGTCAGTATAATTCCATAAAGCTGAAAGAGACTTTTGCATCAGATCACCCACTCGCTTCACTTCTCAGAAGAGAAAAGTAAGGGCCTCTCAAGTATAAGACTTGCCAAAAATAACAGAGAAAGCAGGACCTGAGTATACTGTAGTCTTTCTCCTCTTTTGTGTGGTCAGAAAAAATGATATATATCGTGTCCTTTTTCACTCATGTAGTCTTTATGTTATCCTATCAAGTATGTTAATTAATTTACTGTAATAATAGATAAACCATTAATTGATCCTAGGGATAAGACAAGGTAACTAACATTTATGAAATACACACTTTGCCAAGGTTATGGCTAAGTACCACTATTTGGGTTTTACCATACTCAATTACCTTAAGTAGTTTTTGATGGTTGAGGAAACCGTGGCTGAAGAAGGTAAAATAACTCACACGAGGTCATATATGGTCATTTTCTTTCCACTGCACTATAATATACCATGATGTTTGAATCTTTAAATTATCTAAGTTTTATTTTTTTCCCAGTGAGACTTTAGATAATATTTTTTTCAGTTTTAAATAATAATAATAATGATGATGATGATGATGATGATGATGATGATGATGATGATGTTAGCACTGCCAGTTAAGTGAGAGCTTCTGCAGGTTTGATAAGTCATCTCTCTATTTTCCAGATTCCAAAATTGTGTTTTCCTTATTTTTTCTTTAGTTCTCCTGATCTTGAGTTTCAACAAAATTTTGTTTCGAAAAACTCTAATCAAGTATCAGGTAGTAAATTAGACATTTTTATTAATCTTATCCCCTTATCTGCTATTCCTCGTGATATTTTTCAACACACTATCTAACATCATTGAAAACATGCATATGGACACTTGAACACTTGAAACTTTTTCTAAAATTCCTTACATTAACCAATATCAGTGGCTTCTCTTCACTGTCATTGATAAAACTAAGTAGAATCTTTGCATATGGCCTTTTGTTAGATTTACATTTTTATAAGATTTTTATTATGTAACCTTTTAGATTCTGGCCCACTGGTCAAATATTGCTTGTTCAGTTTGGCTAACAAAGTGTTTGAAAAATAACACAATTTTATATAGTTGGTGTTCTTACAGCTTAAAACATTTAATTATTTGTCTTACCACTGAAAGAATGTAAGGTCTCTAATGTACCCTGTCAACATTAAGTGAATGAAAAATGAATGAGTAAATAAGTGAATAAGTCATGTTTATTCAATTTTTGCCTCAAAATAATAATTTTTGATTTTTTTTCTTTTTATCTATACATTTCTTTGGCTGATCCATATTCTTTCCTTATGAATAATTTTCAGTTGGGGTTTCTGTTTTCTAAATGTCTCTGGTAGCCAATTATAGATTTTATCAAAAAATGGTAGACTATATTTCTATGCTAAAAAGCTACTACTAATTTCAGTGGTCGCAGTTACTATCTTTGCAACTTCTTCCTCATGTGTGTAATACCTATTTTCAATCCCAAAACACAATGGTTAACTCAGCACTTTCGTTCTAGCGTGGTAACACTATTTTAACATATTGCAATTATTTGTTTGTATTTCTCTATCCTGAACACACTGAGACTTTTTCAAGGACAGAAACCACGACTTACTCATTTTGGGAATCTCTAACTGTATTGACAACAAATCCACTACAGTGTTTGGAATATCTTAGGCATGCAATAAATGTTTGTTAAATCAACTCAGTCACGCACTACTTTGCCAACGCACTGGACATCCACTCAGGCTATAGCTTTGTTTGAACTGATCTGACTAGAATATATATTGTCATACAGACAGTTTCTCCAGAATACAAAAACATCCAGTCAATTGGGTGGGAAAGAAAAGCAGCAACAGATTGACACGGTTGATATGAAATTGCCAATGTGGTCTCCACTTTTTTCTCCTTTCAAATGGATGTTCTGGCATTATATAAAAGAAAGAAAGAAAGAATCACTGCTATGGAAATCAGATGGCAATTTTTTTCCTTTCCCATTCCTTCTTTAATCTCACTCAGCAATTGATTTGCCTTGCTCAGAAATAGATCTGCTTTAAAAAAAAATCACCAATTTCACAATGATTCTGGGATTGCATTAATCGTAATAATTAGCATGACATCCTTTTATAATTCAATTAGCTACAACAGATTCACCTCTAAGATCCCTAACTGGGAGCATTAACTGGACAAGGCTATAGATAGAATTATGAGTGAGTCCAGTTCAGAAACACACCGGCCTTGGGCTGAATCTAAGGGTATCCGAGCTTGTGAGTCCTTCCTTCCTTTGCTGCATCTCTTCCGCCAGTGTCTACCTGAGAGGTGGTGTTTACATCATATACGTATAGATTGGTTTTTACTTGTGCTGCAGTCTTTTGATTATATAATAGAAAAGCTTTTAATATTTTAAACAGCAATGTAAAAAATCTGGAATAAAATATTTGAAACTATTGGACTATACTGGGTTTCATGCTTTAAAAATAACACAGACTTAAGAAGCAAAAATGAGTCCAAATTAAATGCACATTGAATAATACTATTCATAGCAAAAGTATGAAATGCAAAGATAATGGCATCTGAAAAGAATACTGGAAATTAACTAAATAAATGGAAAAAAAATGATCATTTGGATCCATTTTTACATTCCTTAAGACTTTCTTTTTAAATTTATATTTCAGAAGTTTTTGAATTGCTTTTTAACACAGAGGAACGGTTTGAAGGTTGAAGGAGAACACTATAGATGCGGTTCAAGAAGCGCATCGCTTTTCACGAGGCGAAGGAATTCCGTAACTAATGGCGTAGTTCACAAGAAACGGTTCTCTTAGTGTAAATTCTGGCATGGCAACTGTTCTTTAGTCCTCTGGTTAAAATAACAGGATATTTATAAGTTGCCAAAAGGAGAAAACAAACGAGAGTTACGAAAAATAATTTCCTGAATTATTTAGGATTCACAGATGACCTTTCATTCCATCCTGTTGACCTCCCTATGCAGAGAGTCTCATTAGCATCAGCTCTAAACCAGGGTCCAGACAGCCCCTCCTCCAGGTCGCACTAGGGCCTGGCGGTGGCTCTCGCGATAATTTATGGCAGTGCAATGCAACTTCCTTTTCAAGAGTTAAGAAAACACTGGTGGTTTTCACATCTTTCTGGAAGGTTGGAATTCCTATCCATTTAGATGGTGTACTACTCATCAATGACAAAAGAGCAATATGAAATCTGTGGGCACATCGTGTACATGCTGACTTTAAATGACATTTAGGATGGTATTAAAATTGATGTTAAGGGAAACAATAAAACCTAATGAGGTTGAAATTCGTTTTATAAAAGTGGCATTAATTACAGAACAAAAGCGGTCATTAAACTTAAATGTTATTTCTTCTTTAGGCGAAACAGTTGAATTAATTTTTTGATGTTCTGAGTCTAATATTTTTCTAATATTTGCAGCATCCTTTATTAAGGATTCTTTTACATATGAATTATTTTTCCTTTTTTAAAGGACTAAAAAGCCTAACATTTAATCTATTTTAAATGTATTATTTGATGTAAGAAATTTATCAAATATACTTGATAAAACAGTAACATAACTGGAATTATGTTTAACCTGTGGCCCAACGCTTAGCATCTAAATGAAATGGTCCCAACTCTCTAACTCTCCCTCTTTCTAGCAGTGAGGGGTGTGTTTTAAAGGGACAGACAGCAAGACAGCATCGTGTTTTAACATTATTCACATTGAAGTATCTCCTTTTTTTTCTTTTTTTGCTTAGTTCTGAGATATTATTACTGAGTGTGCATATAATCTCTTGGAACAACTTCACGTAACATCTATATTTGACTCTAGGATTACATCTCCTGTTCTTGAATAATGCCTTTCCTTGTGAAATGATGCTATTCAACATTATCACATTCTGTCCCTCCTTATCCGGACTCGAGGATCTGACAGGGGTTCTTCCTCATCTGGGGAACATTCTGACCCATTTCCTGCAAACGTCTGTTTGGGTGAAACTTCCATGGCCTCCCAGCTCCTCCATCACTAGCTTACCCTCTGATCAATACCTAGGCTTGTGCTTGGAGCTCTTCATTACACATAATTACTAAATTCTACATTCCGCTCCGGTTTTCCTAATACTACTCTTGTTTCGCTATAGCCTGGTCTCCACGTGGGTGTCAGAGACATTTTTTTTTTTTTTGGAACATGGTTTAGATCTTTCCAGTTTCTGCTCAAGATATTCCCAGTGCTTCCCATCACACAGAGAAGACAACAACGTGTCCTTACTAGGGACCACAAGACATGCGCTGTCTGGTGCTCAGTTACTTCTTCAAATTCCCACGTCTCACGTCCCCTAAACACACTGGCTTCCTGCTACTCCTCTGTCTCACTTAGCACTCCCCTGTCCCCAGGGCACTAGCCACTCTGGGGCCTGAAATGCTCCTGCCTTGTTCTGTCACTTTGTTTGGTCTCTGCTCAAATATCATCTCTAAACGAGCATTCCAGCTTCTGCTTAATCTGTTTTATTTTCTTCTCAGCATTTCCTATTGTATAACATTACATGCTGATTAGTAAATGTGTTTATTATACTACTCGAAGGTACAGTAAGCCTCCATGGGGGCAGTGATTTTATTTGCTTCACTGACCAACCTTTAACACCGAACCTAGCTAGTTGAATAAAAAATGTGAATCCAAAGAAAGAGAAGAAAAAAATCTTGCTCCTTGAAAACACCTCCCCTTCTCCCAGTTCGCTTGCATAGATATCTAAGGCCATACGTCAGCCCCATCGGAACTTTGATACGTAAGTTCCACCTGTAGGCAGCTGGATCCATGGAACCTCATTTCAGTAGCACTGCAGCAAGTACCGTCTCCTTGTCCTCCGTACAAGGCAAAGCCTAAGATTGGATCGACTTTATAATCTGCTTTCTGCATGACTGTACCCACATAATTCATTGTGACTGTAGGCAATAATAGAGAAAATACCATTATTTTAAAATATTCAGGGGATGGAACTGAGAGAACTTGTTGAAAGATAAACTATGGGAGACGGAGGGGTAAAAGATGACGTGATAAATCTATGTGACATGCCCTAAAATCCAAGTGTTGAAGATGATCAGGTTTAGAGTGAGAGGAAGTCACACATTGAGCTTGGCTATGTGAATTTTTGGTTCGCTTTTGAGACATTTGATTGGTACTATTAAGAAGGCATTTGATGACCTTGACCTGGATATATAAATGTGAGAAATTCACAACCAATGGGTGGCTATTAAAGATATGGATGTGCATAAAACCACGAGTAGGGAGAATAGAGTAAGGATGAATGGTCCAGGCACCCCGAGGACCTCCAACATGGAGTAGAGGCGGAAATGAGGAAAGCTGCCATTGTGGGCGATGGTTTTAAGGGGAAGGTGAACAACAGCATCATATGCTCGGAGAGGTACAGTGATATGAGACCCGGAAAAGCTCTATTGGATTTAGTGACATAGATGTCACTGGTATCCTCAGAGAGAAATCAGAATTTATTGGGTTAAAAAGCAAGTGAAAAGTGAGAAAACCAAGATGTCCAGTGATGTGCAGAGTAGAAAGAATAATTTCCAGAACCCCATCAGAAGTGCATGTACTGGCTTTAGGTAAAAGGAGTGATACCACCACCCATATTACCATCTGAGAAAGAGAGAGATTTTGAGCAGCTGGGGGTCGATGTGCTGACTTCGTAGCCTGACAATGAGGAAGTTCCTGTCTGTTGGTTTTAGTTTTCAAGAAAAAGAGAATAATTTCCTCTGCCGAAAGTGGGGATCAAGACGTCTGGAAGTGGGAACGGAGTCCTAGTATAGAAGAAATGAGAAAGGCTTGTGCTAGTTACCGAAAGAGAAAAAGTCGGTTGCCCAGAGGTTCACCGCAATGCAGAGGTGACAGCCTTTCTTGAATCAGGCCACTCTGCCCCTTTTCACTGTCACCAATCTAGTCCAAGCTACCATGATTTTCCGAACTATAGCAAGAGACTATCTCCCCGTACGCTCTATGACCCCTCGCTAATTTGTTCTACCTGGTACAGCCAGGGAGATACCTGCAGAACACAAATTTGATATTCATATGATTCTATGTGCAAAACCCTTAATGGCTTCCTATCATCCTTAGGACCAAAATCTTTAACACAGACAGTGTAATCATAAAAAATGTATCATCCAACCCAGGAGCCTTTCGAGGCTGAAAATGCATACTATTAATAATTATGCTGGAATAACTAATGTAAATCAGGACCGCCTGGGGCACAACAGGGTTGAGTGTCACCCTACCTGTTAGGTAGCTCCTGGCTGAGTGGCCTCATGCATCTCCTGTCTTCTTTCACATCACGTGATCCCAAGCTTCCTCCTATCCAGATAGACAATTCTTTTTGTTTTTCTTATACACCCGTCTCCCTCCCACTGCAGGCATTTGTGCTTGCTAGTCTATCCACAAAAGAGTGTGTCCCTCTCTCCACTCATTGCTGGGAAAACACCAGAGGTTGAGTGTTTTTATTTATTTTTGTAAAGACTTCGTCATGTACAATAGTTGCAGCGCAGGGAAGTACCAGTGTTCACCAGCCAGCTGGACCACCACCCCTAAGTATGCTAACCCACAGAAGTGACAGGTCTTCACAAACATGTAAGGATAACTAAGACGCCTCCTGTTTTCCTTGTGGCCAGCAGGGAATGACGTACCCCATGATACTCAGGAAGCAAAAGTGAGACATTCTGATAACAAATATTGAAAGAAGCCGTAATATTTTCCAGTAAAACCTTTGGATTTATAAAAATGTTATAAATGGGACAGGGGAGTAAAATAATGAAGATTTTTTTAAAAAAGAAATATCAGTCTGTGGTAGTCAACCACTGAAAATCTGTTAGTTGAGATTATTTAACTTTTAACATATCTGATGTAAAGTTCAATTCATTATAGATGGTCTGATTCTTTCATCCCATTCACAGCTCATTTTTCGGATCCCAGCTCAAGGATTAATTGTCACTTTCTCCAGGAAAACTTCCATAACCATTGTTCTCCATTCTTTGTCCATTTTCATAGTACCATGCATATATTCATTGCAACTCAGTTTTCAATGATATATTCATTAATCCTAATATTTCAATGGAGCTTTTTCTCCTGGTCTAGAACATAAACACAATGAGAGTCAAGACCACATTTTCTTCTTGCTATTGTGTACCCACCCAATGCTTGGCATGTAACAGGAACCCTAATAATACTTGTTGAATAAGTAAATGAATGATCATAAAAATATACTTGGAAAAATCATTTTATATATGTTTTCAATGGCTGTTTTGATATAATGACAATCTATGGTGTTATTCCAGAGCTGACTATATGATCACACATGAAAATTATGAAAAGAAATGACGTTTGTTTTCTGCAACCAGGACTTAAAAAAAAAAGGATCATAATACTGACTAATATACATTAAAAAAAAATAAATTGAATATGCATTCTTTCCTCCAGTCAGCAATGCCGTAACAAAAGTCTAAGAGTGAATATCTCTTTTCTCCCCTTTTTGGCCCTGGCTGCCCGAGGTGATTCCTGACAAGACAACCTGTGGTTCTGAGGCCCTGCAGTCAGTCCCCTTTTCTTGAGCAGCCACTTAAGTCCACCTCCCAACTCCCTCTCTTCCTGGGCCCTCACACTTGGGGCCTCTGTGTACCCTACTTCATCCCACAGGGCCAGGCGCCAGACAGCCAGGGAGAGTGCCTGTGCCCAGACCCACTGAGATCATTGAAACTGCCCAATCTTACTCCTGCTCGCCTCATCTTCCTTCCTTTCCTTCCCTTTCCTTCCCTCAGAAACCACGGCAAGCCACTTGCCCAGAGTTCTTCTCTCTCTGCCATGTGACCCGCCCAGGTGCTACTCCCGAGTGGCCCTGTGTAGTGTTCTGAGTGTTCTCTCCTGGGAATAACAAAAACATAAAACTTTTTTCACTTTCTCCTTCTCAAGCCAAATCTGGCCTCACCATACCTCACTCAAGGTACAATTAAAACAGACATCCTGACAGCTTCTCCCTGAGACACCCCACCTGGACCCATCCTGTGTAGCTGCTCCCTCCTGGCTGTTAATCCTCAGAAATTGTGTGAGAAAATAAACATTTGTTTACTTTTGGCTGCCCAGTTTGGGGGCAATTGGTTGTGCAGCCAATAGATAACTAATATCCAAGCTAACATTCTTCAAAATTGTCATGGTATTTAGGCTTTCTCCCGTCTCTGTCAAACCAGATTCCATTTGTCCGAAGGCTGATTTTCTCCAATCTCTTTCTCCCTCCCCGGCTCCCTCTCATATATATGTATATTCTCCAGACAGACAAATATATCTGGTAAGAGAATTATGCTTCTAATTCAGTTCATGTTTTATAAATGATATCTTTGGAAATGATTCATCCATGCATGTGCCTCACAGATTTTTACATAATCAAAACATTTTACCACAGTTCAATTCCACTACAGTTCAATTTAATGAGAGTTAACTGAGTGACAAGTGTCTGCCTCCAATTCTGGCCAGAACTGCTGGAAATGTCAAAAAAAGAAATATACACAATGCATGGTCTCAAGGACATAATAGTTTAATTAGGTAGTTCTCAAACTTTAATTGGTTAACTTGATAAAAACACATACTCTTACACCCTAACAAGATTCTGATTAAAAAAAGGATCTCTGGTGGACATAGAAACCTATGTTTTAAAAATGATTCTGAAAGAATTTTGGTGCAAATGTATACTAGATAACCCTTTGAAAAATGCTCTATTTTCAGATGCACATAGAATAGCTATTTAGATTTTTTTTTTTTTACTATCAAAAGAAGCAAATCTAAATTATGTATCATTGGATTACTTAAAGATAAATTACATCATCAGTAATGCAATGGTGAGACTGCAGCTCTACACACACACACACACACACACACACAAACATGGGCTCTGGTCCCAGTTGTTGGTCTGTCTCTTTCTCACCTTGAACAAATTAGTTTACTTCGCTGGGCCTCAGATTCTTCATCTGTAAAATAAGGGAAATGGATGAGATGTTTTCTTAAAATATTCTCAGTCTGTAAAATGAGACAAATTCAGAAAGCAATTTGCTAGACACCGGTGTACTATTTTTGTCACACTATCCTAAGATATGATATTTTCCATCCTGAATGTCTCTTCCTCAGTGTTTTAGTACATGGCATTGAGTTAATCATATGTCATTCACATAATTGTTAAAAAGATTAAGTGAGACAACGTATGTGAAATCGCTTTTTAACTTTAAAGAGCCCTCATTAAGACTGGCCTCAATTCTGAACTAAGGACTTTCTCTGACTCTTCTCAAAGTTCCCAACTGCTCTAAGCAGTTACTAATACTGCGACCCCATTTTTACAGATAAGGACATCTATACTCAGAAAAGTTATGTAACTGGCCCGAGTCTTATAGGAACTTACCACACAGCCTCAGAGCTCGGATTCAAACTCCTGACCATGTCACTCCAAAGCCTAGACATATCCATACGCCTGTAAAAGCTGACACACACCAGGTCATTGCGAGCAATGCCATTATGGGGAGAGAACCACTCTTTCTCCTCCCTTCTCTGGTCTTTTCTAAAATTCCCTGGTGACAACAATCACATGATGTGCCTGCCAAGAACCCCAAATTCCTGACTTCATCATAGCCCCTGGATCTGTACTGTCAGCAGATGAAATTAATGAAGGCCTTTGGTGATTCTCACCATCAAGAACTTTTGGAAAACATGGTTCTGTCCGCCTATTTTCTATCTACTATGTTTAAAAGGACTACCAACGAAAGAGAGGATTTTCGCCTTGCATTTTGGGTTCACTGAATCCTCTCGTAAAAAGCTCTGGCCCAGGACGAGGCGTATGCCCACAGCACGGCCTGTCCTTTTGCACAGTGGTCTGCTTTGCGTCCAGCTGCGGGGAAAACAGCTCAGTCTCATCCCCAGTGGTCGCTAGATAAATAGCTGGACTATCACGTTTGTTGTTTTTGAATCTGTCTGTCTATAGGACGTCTCTGGCTAGCTGTGCTGGGAAGTCTAGAAACAGGTCAGCAAGAGGAGTTCCAGGATTCCTTTCTGCAGCAGTCAGCCAGCTCGCTTTGTGCCTGGCGGGTCTCCAGGCATTGTCACAGAAGGGGTGCAGCTCTGAAAAAATGCGCAGAGATTGCTTGTAACATAGAGGTTTTTATCCACTTTCCCAGCTCCTGAGTCATTTCCAACCTCCCATCCTCATCACTTTGAATGTGCTTTTGAAAACAATGGGCAGGAGGATATGGAAGATCCTTCAGACATTTAAATATCATTAACAAATGATTAAAATACAGAAAACAATCAAAGTAATAATTCATACCTATTATGTCTTTTCATGAAACCTTTCCTGTCTATAACAATAGATAAGTTCCTTTTGGCTAGGAATTTTTTATTTTCCTATAAGGGTTTCTCAAACAGTGCCTGGCACAGTGTATTATTGAGCATTTAGTGAATTTTTATTGAATAAATAAAAGAAATAAAGTATAGCACATTCCTGAAAATATAAATATAATTATTTGACTGTATCACCAGTCTGATTATTCCAGATTCAGAAGGATTGTGACGTAGATAACTTAAGAGAAAGAATAATACTTTTCTCTCCAGCATTAAAATGGAAGTTGAATTCCTGGGACAGAGTTGGGCTAACATAAAATCAGGAAATTAATTTTCAGTGCATCCTGCTTCTAAATCAAAAGTGAAAACCTTGCCATTTATGATCTGAATCCATCTCACATATTTTATTTGGACTTTACAGTGTTTTTAAAAAAATTAAGCCACTAAAAGAAAAATCAAGTTATTTCACATACACACAAAAAATCCAGACTTTCCACTTTTCTGGAAAGAGAACTATCTGGCTACATGGGTCCCTCAATTGCACAGGACAACAATCAACTCACTGAAGTCACACACATACCATCCCTCGTGAGACAGCGTGGTGCCATGGTTAGTGTGTAGTTCGTTTAGAGGCTACAACAGGAAGTCTTTTGCACATAATCCACACTCAGTAAGTACCAGCTATTATCACTGGCACTGGTACATCAACATCATCATCCACACGATATTTATCCACCAACTCCACAAAGACCTATGACCATGGACCCCTGAGATGAATATTGTAGCATCTTTCTCCCTCCTTGGCCAGCTTCATCTACAATGTTAGCCAACAGAACTTTCTGCAACAAAGCAGGTGCTTTATATTTGTGCTGATCACTACTATAGCTATTAATCACTAGTGGCTATTGGACACTGGAAACGTGAATAGCACAATTAGGGAACTGAATTTTAATTTTATTTAATTTTAATTAATTTTAATTTAACTAGCCACATGTGGCTACGGTACTGGACAACACAGCTCTAAAAACTTCACTCAAGCACCTCTTTTTTCTTCCCCTCTCTACCTATCCAATTCGCTTTCTGGATCTGAAACTAATTTATATTCTATTGTAAGTAGCTGGGAATATGTTAAAAAGGTTATCTCTCTAAGGGCAGTTGGCCAATTTTGCATGATAAAAATGACAGTTAAAAATATAAATTCCTTGCATGGTCTTCCCTACTCTACCCCCATAATTCTAGGGTAGGGCTTCAGATCTAATCTCACATTGTGTATTTTTAACAAGGACTTCTAGGTGATTCTTATAATCAGGTAAATTAAATAAATTCTACCAAATTAATAATTTTCAAAAAAGGGGTAATTAAAAGGGGTCAGCATATACTGTGCCATGCTGGGCATTTCTGAATGACATAAGCCAACCTCTCACCTCCCCTTCCCCCATCCTGCCCCCACCTCAGACACCACCATCTCAACTACCTATCATCAAATCCACTGCTTGGTACATATGTGCCTCTCAGGGGGAGCGCAGCCTTGTGATGCGCTGTTATATAGTAAATATTTTTTAGGTATGAGCCAGCTCTGTCCTCTTCCGATGATTGATACCCTAAACCCACAGGCATCAGCCCCTGTGGCAATGCTTGATCTGCCCGTCCCTGAACCCTCTGTCACTGTGTGAGCTGTGAGGGAACTCTGTCTGTGTGATGCCATCATCTTTGCTCTCCTGAGACTCTGACTGCAGAGTCCAAAAAATATAATTTATTTCTGCCCGCTGGTAGCATGAAGGCGATATAAACTCGTGGCGAGGGTTGGCTGTGTTTAGTCATATCCCCACGACAGGTATGGTAAGGTTGAATCTCAAAAAAAGAGAATAAAGAAGTAAATGCGCAGAAGCAGAGGGAGAAGCATCCTGGGCTGGACTGGGTGAGGAAGGGACCTCACCTCCAGTGACTTTCCAGGGGGGACTCTACTGAGGAATGTGCCGCCGGCTGGATTTTGCTAATGTGACAGCACCGAGGGAAGGTTCCTGACTGACATTATATGAAGACAGTTTGTCACATCAGCTCCACAGCTAAACTGTCACTGTTTTCTGGGGACTTCTTAAGGAATTGCAAGTTGGCCCCACAAGGACCCAGGACAAATTCCTCTACTACCTTCCGCTTAAATGATTTGCCCAAAGAACATGCAAGTTGCCTTAATTTCTCTCTCCTGTTTTATAAATCCTACTTACCTCACTGTTGCCCGTGTGAGCGATTAGTATGTAAAATAATGAAACTAGCTGCAAAATACATGTCTCTGGGTTATTTTGCAACACCAACTCATTCCCAGTCAGTCCCTGAGCTCCTGTCAGCCTGAGGATGTTTGTCACATCGCCAAACGGTCCCTCAGAGACAAACCCCCGGGTGCGTAGGGAAGAAGAGAAGGATGAGTCCTTTTTTTTTTAGAGCAGCGACTGTCAAGTGTGGCATGTATCTGAGGAGTGCTTAAAAGATGCACATCACTGGGTCACACACATTGAGTCTTATTCATAGGATTGGGACAGATTTAAGAAATTGGCATTTTTAACAAAATCCTGGGATTTCAGATACTGGTGGTGCAAGAATTTTAATCCGAAAGTCATTGTTCTAGAGGAAAAAATTCAGATAATACTAACAGTGGTTGGGGTGTGCCTGTGAGTGTGTGTGTTCACCTGTGTGTGCATAAAGGTGCATGCTCAGTTTTTGTTGTTGTTGTTATTGTTTTGTTTGTTTGTTTTTGATACTAGAAGAGCATTTCCTATAATCCTAAAGTCACTTCTTCCCTTTACTGTTTTGTAGTAATTCATCTACCAGAGGCCCAGCCCAGGCTATTACATGAGGTGAAATCACGGCTTTAGGTGTGTCTTCGGTCAAGCGAAGAGAAATGGGCCCAGTGTCTGGTAAACAGCAGGAAGCCATGTGTGACAAAAGGTGCAAAGAGGTGGCTCTGGGATTAATGGCACGAGGTGATCGAAAGCCCAGAAGATAATTTAGGACTTGGTTTAAACAATTACCAATGATCTGCACATAATCGATTTTTGGAATCAGTGGGCTAGGACAGGGCTTCTCAAATTCAGCAGCATTCATATCCTGGGCTAGATAATTTTTTGCTTGGGTTGGGGGGTGGGGCTGTCCTGTTCTTTGTAGGGTGTTTAACAGCATCCAGGGCCTCTACCTACGACATGGCAGCAGTCTCCCATCCCTTAGCTGTGACAATCAAAAATGTCTCCGGACACTGCCAAATGTCCCGAGAGGCAAAATGGCCCCAAAGTTGAGAACCATGGAGTGAGGGGGGCTGGGAAGAGCCCCATCTTCTGCTCCCCTTATAAGTTTCATTTTGTCTAAAATTTTCTTTCATGGTAAAAGCAAAACTATATACGCAGAGGTGGTAGCAATAAAGCTTCATATTTATGAAGACGAGGCTTTAGTGTACTTCCGGGGAAATTTCTTTCCTCAGAATTCGGCTTTGGTATTTTAAAATTTTTATAAATCCAGTTACTGTCACACAGGCTCGTGTACAGCTGGATAAACACACTCAAGAAACACTCTCAGCCATGTCTTCATTAGCGACTCTGCGGGCAAAATCCCTGTCATTTTGAGAGGCTGTGTATTCAAAGCAATTGCACAGAGTTCTTCCAGATTCTACTGCCTGCTCTAAATCTGTGGTTTTGTCTTCATTATTGGCGCGGTCTATTATGCTGGCCAATCGTCCAATAAAATGTGCAGTTTAAGTTTGGTGTCTTTTTCTGTACAATTACAGCTGCTGTCTTCCTCAGACTCTGGAGCAGACAGAGTTTTGCTCTAGTTCCAGTGGAGCTCGTGGATCGCTATGATATACATTTCATCTGCGTAACTGGTTCAAGAGATCTGCATCTGAGCTGTTATAGCCAAAACCATAACAAGTATGCTAAGGGAGGACTAACAAAGTCATCCCCAGATTCAGATGCCCACTCTCTGAGCAAGCCCACGCATTAGAGATCTGTGCCTGGTCAGATGCCAAATGCACAACAATTGTTTCTTGGATATTTTTGCCCCAGTTATTAAGTCTACCAGAATAACAGCATGGACAAAAGATTTCAGTCAAAGGGCTTTATGTGGTATCTTGGCTTGTTTTATTGCTTGCGCTTTACCTCTCTAGAAGGTAATATAGTATCTGCCTTATGTTCTAAGGCTCAGAACATGAAGTTACCTATCTTAAGACATATAATTCTTCTAGAAATTCCCCTTAAAATGTTGGCTGACTTTCCAGTCTTAGATGTCACTTGCATTAAGTCATTCTGAGACATAGTTCCAACCACTTATTGTGCAGTAACCAGCTTCTCCACATGGTTGGGAGAAAATGAGCTTCTGATTCTGCTCTTTAGACAACTGTGAAAAGGAATTAAGAAAAGAAGGAAAGAAGGTAAGAGGAAGGGAGAAAAGAAGACAGTTTCCTGCTTTGGGAATCTAGTCTAGAAAGTGTCATCTCTGTTGTCAGTAGCATGGCTGGTGGTTTGGTTGAAAGACATTCAAATTGAGAAAAAAGATTTTCCTAAGTGCTTTGAAATCATGAGTAAAATCTCATGTAGACTTTGGATCTTTTTATGTAGCTGGAAATCCCCAGAGCGATAGACTGTACGATTCCTCACTTATATTAAAATAAGATACAGTTCCAGGATTCTGAATTTAGCAGCTGTTGGTATATGTGTCTCTTGCCACACTCATAAAGGTTTTTAATGTACAATAACATAACATATAGCTCATCCCTCTATGGTTGGATGCATTATTTATAACTAACTAACTTTGTACCATCTTCATGTGTGGAAGGAGCAATAATTGGAGCTATCCATTTTTAGTGCACGGGAAACGAGACTCTCTTCATTTTTCACAGTGCCATTCACCTTCCACCCTCTCTGCCAAAGATTAGAATTGTTCAGCTGTAGCTCCTGTTTTCTTTCAGCACACTCACAACTGGGAGATGCTGCTTTGCAGTGTGAATTAGCCAGCACGCTGACCTGAAAACGCTGAGGTGAGCTGCATCCCACAGCTTCAGCGCAGATGCGTGGGACAAAACTGAAAGGCCACGATGTCTGTACCCGGATTCGTTCATCTGGAAAGTGAACATGATCATACTGACGTTAATAAATGGGGAGAAAAAAAAATAGATCGGATGGAGGTTAAAATATTCGCCCGGCAGATGTTAGTGCTCATAACGATCTCCATGGTTCACCTTGTCCTAGCATCACGAGGCACTTGGGACCCATGCAATAAAAGGACCCCACCCGCACATTTTGTTCTGAGAAACGGTCTGCATATTCACTCACTGTGTTTACAAACACGAATTCCTAGACAGTTTCCAAAGTGCTTTGCAGAAAATTATAGGAATCTCTGCAGGTGGGCCCTTCTTCTCAGGGACAATCCAGACATTTGCAATTCTATCTCTGGAGTTCAGAGGAGGATCCTTGTTTCAGAGTGGACCTCAGTGAAGGAGGCAATGCTCTCTACGTGAGCCCAACTGTTAAAAGCTCAACTCATTCCAAACACAGAAACAGCGCTTACGAAGGGGACTGAGAGTCTCCTCGACTCGGAAGAGCTCCGAATAGAGCACAGGAGTCAGCCAGGTGAAATATTAAGCATAAAACAAATGATCAAAGGGCTGAACACAGATACAAATCACAGAGTGCCAGAGTAATTCATTCTGGCTAGGGAAACCTAGGAGACATTTACAGAGGGATTGAACCATCTGAGATAAGTCCAGCATGCTTAAGAGAATTTCCATAGTCAGACGAATTTCAACTAGTAAGTGGGGGTGGTTGGGCAGAAGATGCTGTGTAGTAAAGAACGGGATAAGCTAGCACAGTTACGGAAGCGCTAAAGCAAAAGCAAGTTTGGCCTTTTGGACTGGGGACAGCAGAGTGATGAGGTGTAGAGGCCACTCTTCACCCCCAAACGAAATTATTTGAAATTTACTGTTAGAAATGGTCTACTGTTTGGTTTTACCTGGTGGTTTGATCACCAAGACACTCACTTTTCGATGGACATCTGTCCATTTTACCAAAATGAGAGGAAGTAGGAAACTGAGGCGTCATCAATCCCAACTGGAGATAGACTTGTTCATTTATGATGCTTCATATTTCGCTGTATTTCTATCATTCCTACGTTATTTCTGATCGTTGAGGTTAGACCTTGGGTTGGCTTATGCCAGAAGTGTAGCAGCCTCAGCTATCTGAGAAGCTTAATAGGTCGCAGCTGCTCTAGAATTTCCAAACTCCGGAACTGCCACATGCGTCCCAGTAACCAGGCACAGCGTCTTCCCCCTGCCATGGTCTTTACTGAATTTCTGTTTCCATTTCTTTAATAAGAAATAGGTTCCTTTCAACCGTTTGTCGCATACCTCCCCATATTTCTACTGCCAGAGAAATTATTTCAATCCATAAAGCCGATTAATCTTTTTCGTTTCCCCCCTGATCTTTAGCACCCGGGCCCCTGAAGTCATTCATTCTCATATTACTCTGGTATACTGATTTTGCTTCCACAAACGACAGGAACCTCAGCCACACTGCCTCTCATCCCTTCCCTCTCAGCTTTTGCTTTTCCTAAAGGGTGATTCCTGCCTTCCCACAGCGTCGCCCCGCCCGCCCCCGCTTCTTCCATTTGTAATCATGCCCAGAACCTACTCCGCCTTCCTCCCTCGCCGTAACCGAAGGGTAAACGGCAGGACTCGGGCAGCGGGCGAGGTATTCGGACACTCACTCCCAAGTTGCGCGCGTTGAGGATCGGATCGTCTGGGAGCGCGCACCCGCCACTGCAGCTGAGACTGGCGCCCCCTCAGCCGGTTCGCGTTAGGAGCCTGGGGCGCTCGGCTCCGCCCACGGCTTCACCCCTGCCTCGTTCCCGCCCCGCC